>JAJOOH010004174.1:0-103387 GCA_029582605.1 Solanum gracilifrons
AGTATCAATTAACAATGGGGGTTTTGGCACTAGTAAGAAGAAACATTAAAATAAACAAGGGTTTCTAAGTAATGAGAGGGGATCCTTGGGATGTAACGGGAATACGGATTAAGCTAGATTATTGGGTACATGCTTTCGATAGAAGATTTATAGAATAATAGTGACTAGGCTAGACTTTAAGGGGGATAAGCTCTCTCTCAAGCAACTTACACCGTTTCAAATGCGTTCCTCTCGGACACCCATTTGCCGCATGAAGACCAGCCTACGCCTTAACCCACTCTCTCTCTCGAGCTGAGTGTGTGAACATGGGACTAGGGTTCACTCTCTCGAGCTGGACTTCATGTCGACCCACTCACACCGGCCATCAATTTAATGGTTTTAGATTTAACACATCTCTTTCAAGCAAGCCGAAAACACATAAATAAACTTCTATTTGCAACTACAAATTCATTAAATTAATCCAAAACCACTAAACAAAATCACATTTAAAGTACGAATAGACTATTAGCAAGCAAGACCCAACAATTATCTGAACCCATATTCGCTAAATTACACCCCAAGAATTAGGGTTTTTAGCCATACATGAAGATATATAAATTTATACCTAAATGAGCCTGCATTCAACAGGGTATGAAGATTTATGCCTTGTAACATGCCAAAAATGAAGAATCCAAGAGACCCAAGTCCAAATCCTTGGAGATGAAACCTTCTTCTTCTGCAAGTCTTCAAAACCCTCTCAAACTTAGAGCAAAAATATCAAAATGTACTATTCTATATGGAAACTCTCACATTTGTTCGACTCTAAGTGAAAATTATAATAATTGTTCCACACCTAAAACTACAACTCTAACTACTAATTATAGTTTTCACAAATTTTTACTGCATCGGATCATTCGGCGTCGTTAGTCGGAATCGCCAATCAACTCAGCGATTCTTCCTTTGGTGTAGTTCATCTATGTCTTGCACCATCCCTCAACATCGTCATGCTCTGGGTCATTAGGAGACATGGTACTGCTTCGCGGAACAACTCGGCGATCCTCAGGGCCTTCATTTCTTCGTTCTTTTCAGCCTTTTTGTTCTTTTTTTCGATGTAGTGTCCATGATTTCCTTAAAACTTTAAATACCTGAAAATTAAGGATTTTCATTAGATATTGAGATAAAATAAGCATTTGAGGACACAATTTCTATTTAAATATAGCCCTAAATGAGTTCAGTTTGTGGACTCATCAGCAATGTAATTAATAATATGTACACTCAAGTCAGAATGTGAATACTAACATTGAGATTGAAATTCAGAAACATCCACTTGGATAGGAAGAGTGATAATAATATGTCCACATAGCATAAATAGTTTATCATAATTAAGGTAGAAAACACAAATACAGAACAATTCAAGTATTAAACTCGAACATACTACGCTTATCATACAATCAACAAACTCCAGTAAAAAGACTACAACATATCCATTGACTATGCATATGCTACCACAAATATCTCAGAAAAAAGGCAACAAAAAGGGTAAGTGTTATTCATCTGAAATAAGATCATCTCCAAACTCTTAAGCATGAGACTGGCTGATATTATTCAACTACTCATCTCAGATAATCAATATGGGTTTGTAAGGGGGAGGAGCATTACAGAAAACATCATGCTTGCACAAGAAATCACACATGGCATTAAGAGGCCCAAAGTGGGAGACAATGTTGTGATCAAACTGGACATGACCAAAGCATATGACAGAGTGTCTTGGTCATTTATCTGTCTGGTGTTAAGGAGACTAGGATTTGGGGAGTTCTTCATTGACATAGTTTGGAGAATCATGAGCAACAATTGGTACTCAATCATTATTAATGGTCACAAACATGGTTTTTTCCATTCAATTAGAGGCCTTAAGCAAGGTGACCATCTATCTCCGGCCCTATTTATTTTAGGTGTGGAGGTTCTTTCAAGAATGCTTAACCTTATTCACCAAAATCCAATGTATAGAGGTTTTAGCATGAAGCTCAGTGGTCCCCAGATCAACCACTTAAGTTTTGCAGATGATGTGATTATTTTTACTTCAACTGATAGACACTCTATGAAGTTCATCATGAACACTCTGGAGGATTATGAACATACTTATGATCTGCTAATACATCCCAAGACATCATCAATAACGTTCAGGAGGTCACAGGTTTTTCTCAGAAAGACAGTCCAATCACTTATATCGGATGCCCCCTCTATATTGGTAGACAAATGATTATATATTATTCCCAGCTAGTTGAGAAAGTCTCCAAAAAGATCTGTGGATGTAGGCAAGAATACTTAGTTATGGAGGCAAAATCACTCTAGTGAAGCATGCTTTGCAGTCCATACCTATCCACACAATGTCTGTAGTATCACCTCCCAGTACTACTATCAAACACATTAAGTCTATTATTGCAAATTTTTTCTGGGGAAGAGATCAGGACAAAAGAAAGTATTATTGGGCATCACTTGAAACCATGAGCTTGCCTTTTGCAGAAGGAGGTGTGGGGTCAGAAGGGTCACTGATATATGTACTTCCTTACAGTATAAGCAATGGTGGAATTTCAGGGCTAAATCTTCTCTATGGGCTCAATTCCTTAGGTCCAAATATTGCCAGAGAGCCAATCCAGTTGCAAGGAAGGTGGCTAATGGTCAATCTCTAGTGTGGAGATATATGATGAAGAATAAGAACAAAGTGGAGGATCTCATCACTTGGAAAATTAATTCTGGAAGTTGTTCTTTTTAGTGGGATGATTGGCTGGGGGGGGGGGGTGCTCTAGCTAATTATACCACTGATATTTCCAACCTTAATAATGCCACTATTAGTCACTTTCTTTTCAATGGAAAATGGAATGAAAGAAAGCTGAGACAACAGGTTCCACCACTGCCCATTCCTCACATTTTGAGCACTAATTTTCAATATCAACAACGAGTACAAGACACATCAGTCTGGAAGTCTAATGATTCTGGAATTTTCTCATGTGCTTCATCCTAGAAAATATACAGACAGAGGAAGAATACTGAAGTGATCAACTCCCAAATTTGGCATAAGAATATTCCCTTCCAGATGTCCTTTCTTGTATGAAGAGCAATAAGAAAAAAATTGCCAACCAATGAAAAATTAGCAACCTTTGGGGTGGAACCTGTGAAGTGTTTCTGTTGTATTCAACAAGGGTGGGATGATGTGGATCACATCTTCATTCAAGGACATTTTGCAGCTCAAAACTGGAAATTCTTTTCAAGTACTATGGGTGTTACTTCCCAACAGACACATCTGAGCAACCACTTATTGAGTTGGAGTGATATTCAAGGGAAAAATGAAGCACACCAGAACCTTATTCAAACACTTCCCATAGTGATTTGTTGGAACTTGTGGAAAAATAGATGCTCAGCCAAGTATGGGAACAAGAAATCCAGCATCAGCAGAGTCAAGTTCATGGTCTTCAAAGACATTCTTCATATGCTCAACACTGCATTTCCATACATCCAGTTGCCTCTAAAATGTCCAGAAGTGGTGGACATAATTGAAAGCTACAAGCCTGATGTAAAAGTCACGTCGGTAATATGGAAAACACCCCCTTGTAATAGGTATAAACTTAATACTGATGGTAGTGCCTTGCACAATCCTGGGAAGATTGGAGGGGGAGGCATCCTACGAAATGAGCATGGAGATAATATTTATGCATTTGCTATACCTATTGTTGAAGGGACCAATAATCAGGCAGAAGTACAAGCTGCCAGCTATGGTCTAAATTTGTGCATTCAACATGGGTACAACAACATTATTCTAGAAGTGGACTCAGAGCTCTTAACTACATGGTTACTGCAAACTTCTATTCCACCTTGGAGGATTCAAAGGCTTGTACAGGAACTCCAAAGCCTTGTTAACCAATGTGAATTCTTCCAATGTTTTCATACATACAGAGAGGCCAATAGTACAGTAGATTTCCTATCCAAACAAAGTCACAGACAAGATATCATTCAACACTAATACATAAGCAACCAATTGCCAAATGCAGCTAGATGAAGCTATATTCTCGAGAAAATGGGAGTTCAAAGTTTCAGAAGGAAGAAGTTGAAAAGGATTAAATAACCTCCTTGACTTGTTCCTTTTTTTTGTTTTTTGTCAATATCCTTTTCAACTGGAACATGTCTTAGTTAGGTGTAGTTGTTTTGAATAGGTTCTTATTTCTTTTAGTCTTTCCTTTGTAAAGGGAGAGTCTCCCCTATTTATGTTTTCCTAGTATCTTTGTATTGAGAGGAGTCCTCTCATTAGGTGCTTAGCTCTAGGTTTACCTATTATAGTATGGGGATGAGTTGACTAGCCTTAGTAGGTAGGTTGACTCCTGAACCACCATAGGATCGGAGGTTAGGTTAATGTCCACCTCTTTGTACTTTTTGAATTTTATTTATGCTAAGGCCTAGGGGTGTTGCTAAACCCCTGACCCTCCCAAGGGTCGTTAATAATAAAATAAAAATTAGGGGGGTAATACGACCCTAGTTAAGTTTAGATGTGTTTATGAGATTTCGGTCATAGTCTAGGGGGTACATGTACCTTACCTTGTTATCCTATATTAACTTAATTTTATCATATTCTATGACAATTATTTATAAAATCTAAAGTTGTTTACCTATAGGTAACCTAATTTTATCAAAATTGTAGGAAAAAAGTTTCATAAGTGAAATATGTTCAGTCTCTCCTCGCCATCCACCCATTGCCTCTAACCCCTACCCCTTAACCTTCCTAAGCTAGGCCATCCCTGAACCCCACTATTCATCCCATAATATTTTGGTAGATTTTATATATATATATATATATATATATTCTTGAGATAATGTATTTTTATTTACTTATCAAACACTAGAAAACAAATAAGAAACCCGTTTGTTTTGGTCAAGAAAATATTTTCTTAAAAACATGTCCCTTCATACCAAACACACCCTTAGACACAAACTCATGTATCTTATAAAGTAACTTAAGTGTATCTATATCCTAGAACACAACTCATTTATAGTTATCTTAAATGGTAAACTAATCATATCAATATTTTATAGCACTTAGCTCTATAATTGAAGTGAAAACGTGAAATTTTACAATTTCAGTTTTTAAAGTAGTGATTTTTGAAACTTGATGTTGTGGTTGAATATGCATTGTACCTGAAAAAAATATATGAAATTTTATGAGTGGAAGTGAAATTTCCCCCAAAATTTAGTTTGAATCTTGAAATTTTTGGTGTGGACCAATTTTTGAAATTTGAAATTTCTTAGGTTATTCGCACGAATGCCCCGCTTTTTTGTGTGGTATTTAATTTTGTCCTCAAATATATGGTCTTTAATTTCTTCCCTTCGACACTATGTGTAATAAAAAAAAAAGTGGCTGAAAATACCTCTTACATAAAAACAAATTCAAAAGGAAAAAAATTTCTCAAGGCTAAATTTACAAGGTAAAAGTTAAGCCATATTCCGCATATGACATTAGTTGAGTTTAAAGATAATATGTCGTAACATTCCGAAAACTTCTAAGTTAAAACTCGAGTCATTCTTCATTGTAAGTAAAATTGTACCAAGTGATTCTAAATTTTCTTAGATGTTAAGGTCACTAGACTCCCCTAGCGTAAAGTTGAGTTGAAAACTTTCTAAGCTATTGAGTTTCACTATGAGATTTTTCTTGGGTCAACTTCAATCGATCATATCTCTGAGAATATATAGAGTTACGCGGTCCATAACCTATCAAATTAAAGGTATTTGAATCTTCTTTACAACTCAACAAATTTTGCGCCAATCCGACCTTTTACGAGATAGTTATGACCATTTTAGTAACCTGATACAGTGTCGTGACAAATTAGCCAACGAGAAAACATTCAAAAGGGTCGTTTTTATCATTTTACCTCCAAGAAAACCCTAAATGAATTTCTTGACTAATTAAAGGCCCAAACCAATCATTTTTTTCATCTTTTAAACCAACATTCTCTTCTCTCTTGAACCCTAAGGCAAAACCCTAAGGAAAAATCAAAGTAGAAGACTTCCATTCAAGATTCTTTCAATATTTTTCAATATTCTTCTTCAAGGTAAGTCCTTCTCCAAGAATTAAATTCTTTCCAAATCACATTCCTCCATACAATTATGAATCACTAATGAAAATCATAATTCTTTGTCATAGTGATTTCAAAAAACAAATTCAAGAATCTGAAGAAAGGTTTTGTTGATTTTTCTCCTTCAAGCTAGTGTTTCAAGGCTTCTAATCAAGTTCTTCTTCAAGATTCTTCAAAAACCTTGTTCTGTCAGGTATGTAAGGCTATCATAGTGTTGCACTAGTTCGTACTTAAGCCCTACAACATGAACCCTATTTTGTGTTATAAATCTTGAGAAGCTTTTTAAAGCCAACACTTGAGTTTTTAACTGTGTTTTTTGAGGAAGTGAAGATGAGTATTGAGAATGATTTTAAAAACATGATTAGTATGACAGCCGAGTATGTCATCAATGTTTAAGAAGTATGGTATCTAGATATGTCGTCAATATTTTATGCAGTATGACTTTCCGAGCAATCAATGATCATATAATAATATTATTTTGACATATTTTGAGAAACAGTTTTCAAATATGAATTGAGTAAGAGTATAAGGGAACTAAGTATTCCCAAAGGTATCTATTTTTACATTGACAATAGAGAAACTTTGATTTTTAATTGAGTTAATGAGTTCAGAGATATTTTAGAGTAGTTACCTCTTTAAGAGGATAGTTTGAGCAATTATCTCAAACTAGAGGAAAAGTATGTTTTTAAACATTGAGCACGAGTATATATTATTGGGAGTAGTATTGAGCACTGATATGGGAATGAGTTCTGATAACTCACATTCCTCATAAACCATGTATGCCAATACGGGTACAGGATCATACTTTTTAGATGACTCATTATTGTTTAGTTGATCCACTTAGTTGAGGTGTCCTATATCCCGACAAGGTATATGATAGTTCTGGCAGCGTGGGCGAGGCGATGTATCATCATGTAGCTCATAGTGATGGTTGTAGGTTAAAGAATCTCTAAATAAATTTAAAGTATATTTTTATATCACTTATTATGTTTATTTCAAAGTTTATAAAATATTTTGGTAAAGTTTTAAATGATTTAACTCATTTATTTCTTTACATTCAGCTTGAGTACATTGTTTTCTATTGAAGTCCTTTATTTCAGTTATTTGTTATTCAGCTATATAATATACTCGTACATTCAATTTACTGATGTCATTCGGCCTACATCTTTTAATGATTCAAATACAAATTCTTAGGATCCTCAACAAGAGTCTATTGATATCACTTCATCCCCTTGCCAGCTTTTGAGTGAGACTTCCTTGCTTCTGCAGGACTCTAATTTTATGAGTTGTTAGTAGTACTTTACCATACTTATGTCCATAGAATCATAAGTTTCTTTTAAAATATTATGTCTTCAGGGAAATTCTATCCCACAAGCTTTGAATTACATAACTTAGTTTTACAGAACTTACGTTGATACAATTATAACTTCAGTTTTAGAACCCACAAAGTTATACCTTAAAAGAATAACTTATTCATATAGAATTTTTGTAGGACAGGACAAAATTTATCTTGCTCAGAGGCTTGTTCTAGTATTTTTCTATGGAACTTTTTGGATGATGACAAATAATATGTGAGAATCATGCCCATTCACCATTCTTCCGCAATATAAATATAAAATCATAGGTGAACCATGTTTAATTTATTTTACTTTACATTTAAGTCACCTTCCACCTTGTCTTAGTTTTGAATTCAAAAAAACAGTTTTATTCCCCATCGCACATAAAAATCTCTCTTAAACCACATTGTTTATGAGTTCCACACTCTACACCACCTAACGAAGAAGTTTATTTTATGGCATAGTATGTTGATGAATGAGAAAGCTTTACTGAGAACCAGGTTCGTCCAAAGTATATATGAATAGGTTCAGGCCAGTAGGCTATGTATTGCTAGCTTATAAAGACAAGATGTAACAAAGGAGAGAATCCTATAATTTTATTCAAAGTAAGTTTATGAATTATTTAAAATTATTTTTCTCATTGTTTCACTTTCATATGAGTGTCTAAATCTTCTACTGAGGTTGTGAAGCTTAATACAACAATAAATTTCATAAGGTACATTTTTGTGTGTTACAAGATATTAGTGTAGTAATATGTAAAACCACTTCGCATTCATAATTAAATTGCTGGTGGTTGAAAAAATTAGCCTACACCCGAATACATTGATTTTTTTGGAAAAGTTGATAAGGGTTTGGTAGATGAAGTTTTGTATTGAACTCAAACCGCTCACCCTCGTTTGATAAATTATCATTAGTGATAATAGAATTACTTGATATAATTAGTTTGTCTTGTTTAAATAACTCATATAATTGTGGAAACATAATAAGGAGATAATCGTTCCACTTTTGCGCAATATTAAATTACAGTGCATGCACTGAATGCATATCAAGAACTCGAATATTTTTAATTCCATAAACACCAACAAACAACACAGCCCATTTTGGTAATATTTATCTAACTACTGCTATTTGAGCTTTAGTTATTCAAAATCCCTTCAATCTTTAAGGATAAGAAATTGACCATTAAATGTGGTATTTTTCGCAATAGCAGTCTATTTTTTTCTTTTTCTTAGTGTTATTCGGCCCCAACCTTGTTTTGATTATTATATTTGCATATGATTGCATTTAATCATGTGATGGTGTATCTTAAGCCTATCAAATTTTGGTATCGTTGCAAGAGAATACCGTCTAAAAACTTACCATCACATGTTTGATTGTTAGAAGCAGCATAGCGAGCACAAGATGCACAATGCATAATATCTCTAATGACGTTATAGACTGAAGGTATTCAATTACTCCTTCATTATAGAAGCATGAACTTTGCTCCAGAACTTGCCATCAAAATCTATCACAACATGGGCGGAGTTCTTCATGTGTTCTTAAATAAGTTGTCCCCTTTAACTAACCACTGCAATTGTCAAATAAAATAAAAAGTGGGACAACTGATCTCTAATATGGCCACTAACATAGAACTATTGACCAAAAGATTATGAAAAATAATCTAAAATGAGTTAAAATGGTCAAATATCAGCAAGTTATCAAGGGTAAATTATGCCTAGCAGATGATGCAAAGTTTAGAGGCTCCTCCAATGCAATATGAGGAAGCTAATTATGTGAACATTGTTCAGAATAAATATCAATGCTAGAGCTACAAAGGTAAGAACTATCCGAGTCAATGGATACAACAACCACAAGATTAGCATAACCATGGGACCGGGTATCAGAACTTAGGCAATTAGATTCAAGGTTAATAGGGAAACAACAATTACTTTGGAAGCAAAAGTGCAAATTTGTATGTATCTCCTAGAGGGAAGATATCTAACTGACAATACTGCTGAATGAAGCTTGAGAGAATGCTTTACAAAACTAAAGAAGGACATTTGCAAAAGTCAGCAGCATGTCTGAGATGGTGAGCTCCCATATTGGCTCTATTCTTGAGTATCAATCTCATTTCATAGAAATCATCACTTAGAGTAGCAGGTTGCTCCCAAAAGAGGTAGAAAAGTTTGAATTTGTTGAAACGACTATAGTTATGATTACCGAGAAAAAAGGAGCCCAAGAACAAGAGATTAACCTGACTCGCCGGGTTAGCTCTATTGCATATGCAGATAAATTAAAAAAGAGGGAAGACTTGGGACCTTTCACCATTGGACATCATGAGCTTACTAGTATCTTGTGTGATAATAGGGATAACAATGACTTGATTCCTTTGGTTATTGATAAACTTTCCTTTTTATGTAAGAATTAGTCCTCTCATGTTTAGAGGTACTCTATGACATTAAAAATCATATGCCTGTAAATACGCTTTAAGGGATGATCTTCTTCTTTTTCTTTTTAGTAGGTTCATTATATAGACTAGATTTTTGGAAGATTTTTTCTTATTTAAGGTAAGTAATTTAAAGGCAAACAAATATCAGAATGATTTGGATCACACATGGTTCTCTTCGCCGTTACAAATTTGCATCTATTTCCCCGTTCTTCTTGGTTTTCAAGCAACTCAATTACTTGTGCATTAAAAAACATAAATAAAATCTTGCAAGTACCACATAATAGATAGCTCGATGGAATGGATGATGACATGAACAAACAACAGGGTAGTGGGATTTATAAGCTCTACAACAAAAATAACTTTTCGTGGCAAAAAATATAGACATTAATAAAAAAAGTAAAAATCTTTACCCGCATTAGTGAAGTGCTATTAGAACCAATGCCATTAAATGCTATAAGGACATATACAAAGAGTGTCAATCACCGTTAAAAATACATATTTAGTGATAATTAAGCTATTGTCATGAATTAATTGTTTTAAATGATATTATTTTATGTAGTGAAATTTCTAGAGGATGACATTAAGACTATTGCAGATTTTTAATTACCTAAATGAGATGCAAACTACATTAGAAGAGACGACATTTCCTCCCCACTATATCATAAATAAACTTTCAAGCAGTGTCTAAAGAATGAAATCACTAGATAGTTAGTCCATTATCATCATTCCAGAAAAGTACTTCATTCTATAAACTTTAAGGACACTTTTCTCAAACATGGATGAAGATTTTCAATTTAATCCTAACTTTTTTTTTAATTTCTGGACTGTTTTGTGAATGGAGTTTTCAGTCCATTGATTCTTTTAGGCAAGAAACAAAGGGAATGACTAGAGACTGTATTTGCAGAAATGTCTAAAGTAAAAAAGAAATTATGATTAGATTGAAAATACACATTCGTGGTTTGATAAAAATATCTTGAAAGTTTATGAAATGAAGTGCTTTTCTGGTATGATAATAATGGACTAACTTTCTAATTATTTCATCCTTTGGACACTGCTTAAAACTTTAATAATGATTAAGAGCAGAGAAAAAGCACCACATGTTTATTTTCCACATATTTAATCTTCATTTCCTCTCTTGTAATGTAGTTTGCAGGTAATACATGTAATTAAGATTCTTCATCTCATTTCTACTGATAAGCAACCGTTTTGAAGTCATTCTTTGGAAACTTGTGAATCTCACTGCCATGTGCTCAGTCATGTCATCATTCGATTCATCGTATCTATTTAGTTATTTTGTACGCCCATGATTTTAATTATTTTTTTAATGAACAAGATATAGAGTTTACCAGAAAAGCAAGAAGGGAGAAAAATAATAGCAAATCCGTAACGGCGGAGAGAGAACTATAAGTTACTTAAATCATTCCAATATTAATTTACTTATAAATTATTTACCCTACGGAAGAAAAATTGATCCAAAAATTCAATCTTTATAATGAATTTAGTTGGCAAAAAAGAGAAGATCAACAATATAGTATATATATGGACATATGATTTATTAAGTAATGGAATACCTTTGAGTATGACTTATTTTTTCATCTTTCTTCTTTAAAACTATTGAATCTTTCAACATATTGAAATACTTTTGTTAGTGCAATACCCTAGTAATAGACAACATTACAAAATATTTGTATCATCATATCATATCATATCATCATATCATATATTATTAAAAGCGGGAAAGTCAAAAGATGAAAAGATGGATTATCATTTACCCCTAGCCTAAATTAGACATCACATTAAGTAAATATTAAATAATAATATTTTAGTTATTTTTTGAATGGTATGTTATCTATTAGAAAGACAATGAAAGAATTATTAATTAAATTATAGTTTACAATGAATTATTGTTTAATATACTAATTCAAGTATCTAGTAAAATGAAAGGGTTCTTCGTCAAATATTTTATACTTCATAATAAATATGTTAGTATTACTGGAGTTAACACATGAAAGTTGTAACGATGAAATTACAACACAATCAAGATATATATTTATACTTAATGATGTTTATATATAATTACTTGCTATTCATCATTAAAATCAAATCTAGCTGAAATGTCTTTTCTTTTAAATATTACAACATTATGCATATGATTTTTTATATGACACATAAAATATTTTTAGGAAGAGTGAGGACTACTAGCAACTAATTTCTATTAACAACCTTCATTAATCTACATAAATATTACTATTTATTTATCACTTACGTGCATGCCTCTTTGTTGTAAAGAGAATTAAGAGAATTCGAAATGTTTTATTGAGCTATAAATATGTAGACTTATTAATCAGGAGTAATAAATACATGAAAGGAAAGACTCAAAGAATGGAAATCAGAATAGGGAAATCAATTAGCCATTAGAATCTACTTCACAACCTCTTCTTCTGGTTAGGTTTTTAAGAAATTACACTAATTTAATTTGTTAAAATGTAAAATCATTATAGCAATGTAAATGCATATTATTACCCTAGCATGTAATATAACATTCCAATATTTTTATTGTACTTTCAGCAATTGTTTGTACTTTATGTAAAGAAAGAATTGATATGCCTTATATTTTTTATTATTAGAAGCTATTTGTTCTTTTTTAAATGTTTAAGTTTATATAAAACATCTAAAGAATATTATGGACAGGAGGAATTATTACTTCCAACACAAATTCCAATCTGGAAAAAAAGTAATATTTGAGGAAAATCTTCAAAATATTCACATGAAGAGATAAATTTGAATATTTTTTTCAAAATTAATCTCATTAAACATAATTGTACCTATCTAACTAATGAGTAGTTGTTCAATTTTGTAATTCAGATGATAACTCATTATTCGAGTTTAATGAAATACACTCACCAGTCCTATAAGTTTTAGATTCCATTTTTAAATTTTTTTATTATATTTGAATATTCAACAAAAAAGGTTATACCAATTAACTTGAAATACACGTGCAAAGGACGTGTCCGAATACTAATGAATATAAATAGAGATACTTCTAAAAATAATTCCACACTTTTAGTGAAATTCAAAATCGTTATTATTTGATTGACATGTTGTTGATTGCAAATACAATTCATTTTTTCCTCTTACCATGAAATTCATTGGAGAAAATTACACATCAAAAGAAAGAGTTTTGGCTAATACAAGGAAAAATAAGTGAAAGAATCTCTAGTTTATTATGTTATAGTTTGAAAGTGTAAGAAACTATACAACTATATTTATAATAAGGAAAATTTCTTGAACATAAACCATGTCATTAAATTCATGTCATTTGTATAGATTTGATTTATAAAATTTTAAATAAATTGGTAATAATAATAGGTATTAAAATAATATTTTTCTTATTAGAAGGAGATCGAGAACTTCTAGTTTCACTCCACCACTCTCTCAGCTAAAAAATACAGATCCTCGATGAAAAAGAAATTAGACTCAAATCAAGCTAAAAAAATACAGATCCATCAATTTAAAAGAAACTAGACAGAAATAAAGTTGAAAAAACATAAATCGATCAATTAAAAAGAAACTAGAATCACATCAAGTTGAAAAAATACAGATCCAATAAATAAAAATAAACTAGACTCCAATCAACTTGAAAAAATACAACTCCATCAATTAAAAAAGTACTAGACTCGAATCAAGCTGATAAAACACAAATCCATCAATTAAAAATAAACTAGATTAAAATCAAGATGAAAAAATATGGATCAATCCATTAAAAAGAAAGTAGACTCAAATCATGCTGAAAAAATGTATATCCAGCAATTAAAAAGAAACTAGACTCAAATGAATCTAAAAAATACAAATCCATCGATTAAAAAGATACTAGACTCAATTCAAGCTAAAAAACAAAGATCCATCAATTAAAAAGAAACTAGACTCAAAACGAGCTGAAAAATACAGATCCATCAATTAAAAAGAAACTAGACTCAAATTGAGCTGAAAAACACAGATCAATCAATTAAAAAGAAATTAGACACAAAACAACTGAGAAACACAGATCCATCACTTAAAAAGAAACTAGACTGAAATCAAGCTGCAAAACATAGATCCATCAATTGAAAAGAAACTAGACTCAAATCAAGCTGAAAAATATAGATCCATGAATAAAAAAGAAACTAGATTCAAAATAAGCTAAAAAACACGCATCCATCAATTAAAAAGAAACTAGACTTGAATCAAGTTAAAAACCTAGAGATCCATCAATTAAAAAAAACTAGACTCGTGTCAAACAAAGAAGGAAGAGAAACACTAATATAGAGCTAACCAATAGGCACCCAAGATTACAACCCTCTGCTAACCTCTAGAGATACACAACAATATGATCCATTGAATTAAACATATAGATAGGATAAAGGAATGTGAAGATGCACCTTTTAATCTAGGGTTACAAATACAAAAATTAGTTAAGAAGAGAAGGACACGAATCTCACTTCTACAAGCTGAGAAACAACAACGTACAACAAAGAGGGCAAATGAGTGTTGATCATCCAAAGAAGAACATGAATCAAACTAATATTGTGGAATGTCATCGCCATCGACTTATTTAGTAGAGAGAGGAAGTTGAGAAAAGAAATGTTGAACCCTCTATTAAAAACCCTAGTAATATAGTAGTTCACATAGAAATAGGTCTTTTTTTTGGACTAGGCCATTTTATCCTGACCTTTTTTTGTGTGTGTTTTCCATTCTTTATATTTCTTGTTTTTGGGCTTGATAGAGCCGACCAAATATTTTTCTTTTGTTGATTTTTAGTAAAAATAACCCCTTGTCCAACTCAATCGAAAATAAATTGTGGAATCAATAATTATTCCTAATAAGACTATAAGATAGAAAAGGTAAAGTACTAAACATATATCTTTAATTGTTGTTCTAGATCATTTTTTTAATAAGATATCCATTCTACTGTAACGGCATGTTCCCGTCATTATGAAAAAGACAACGGGGAAAGAAATTGGGCCTGAAAACTTTTGAGTGGTGACTTGGAAATGTCTAGCCTAGTCCAAATTTAGACGAAATCTGAGTCAGGTGAGGTCTACAGAAATCTGGTAATGAATGAGGAATTTAATTATGAATTTAATAACATGAGTGGATAGCCAAGCCGTAAAAGAGTCTATACGGCTTTACGGAATTAAATTTGGGCGAGTTTTTGGACGTCAATTGTTGAAGTGTGTTGTGAAATTGGAGCTTGGAACTCAAATTCCGAGCTTCTGTCTTCGTGAAAGCCATCGGGGCGGGATTATTCCTGTTAGGGCGGGGCTATTGTGGTGAGTTGGGTCCCGCAGTGGCGGAACTGTCGCGAACTTAAGTCGGGAAAATCCCCGAAATTATTAATTTCTGTAAAAAGTCATTCTTGAGAGTAAGGAGACGACCCAGGGCGATTCTTGATAGTTCTCCACTATTTCTAGCGCTAAAGGTAAGTTAATTATTTCCCCAATCCGTATTTCGATTCTTAGAACATAGAATCTTGGTTAATTATCATTGCAGGAGGTTTTTGGCCTGAAGTTAATGGTGGAAAAAGCCCTAGTTGAAAATTAGGATCATGGGTTTGGTCTTGGGTTAATAAGATTGTTATAATCCGGGTAAATTAGACCTTGTTTATTGATCCTTGCGTAAATACTTGTGTTTAGACCAAGAATAAGCGGAAAGAATCCGAAAAGGGATGGCTCAAGTGTCTAAGGAGGATTCAAGTTTTGTTTTAAGGTAGGTGATAGTTTGATTTCCTGTTTGTGTAATATATATCGGTTGATTGCTTCATTGTATGCATGCATCTATGTAAATAGGGAAATGTGAATCCAAATGAAAGAAATGATTATGTGCAAACAACTACATGTAATGAACCTACTACTTGAACATGTGACTATATGTACTATGCATCTTGGTGTGGTTGTGATTGTGGTTGTGCTGACTGGATCGGGTGTCATGTTCCAACACATATATTGGACCGGGTGTCACATTTCGAGACATATATTGGACCAGGTGTCATGTTTTGACACACATATATTGGATCGGGCTTCACATTTCTAAACACTAATAGTTTGAGTGTGGGTTCCATGAGAGGACTACTTATTATGTTCATGTTTACATGTCATTGATATTGGGAAATGGTATGTTGTTCCTAGAATAATACCTGAACTTTGTATTCCGTATATGTGTGGTTACTGTGTTGTAACTAGTTATTTATATTGTGCTTATGGGAGTAGCTGTGTGATCCTACCAGTACACTGTGGTTGTGTACTTATAATGCACTTGTTATTTCTTTGTTGAGTACAAGGCATCTTTAGGCGGCTACTGACAGACCTCAGTTAGGAGACTATTGAGCGTGACCGGATTCAGGGGTGAGCCAGTTCTTCCAGACTGCAATGGATTTTTCTTGTCTGAGTCCACTCTTTTCAAACTTAGACTATTTTTAGGCTGTTTTGTTTAGTTTTTGGGGTTGCGCCCCCTTTTATTGGACTTGTTAGTTAATAATAGTTTTGGTACAATGACTTTCAGTTCAAGAGGTTGAAATTCCACATTATCTATTTTGTTAGACCTTCAGAGTTTATGGTAACTCCGTACTTTCTTTTAGTCATTTAAGCTTGCTTCCGTATCTTCAAATGCTTAGGTTTCATTAAGTTGCTTAGTTAGGTTGTAGTAATGGTTCTCCCACATGAGGGTTAGTGTGGATGTCAATCCTGGCGGTCTAGGTCGTGAGAAAGTTTGTATCAGAGGCCTAGGTTTGATGATCTCATTGTGCCAAACCAAGTCTAGTAAGGTCTTGCGGAATGATACGGAGACGTCTGTATTTTTCTTTGGGAGTGTATAGGACTTTAGGAAATCTCTCTGTCTTTTTTTCCTTTCGTGCTATAACTTGATTCCAATTGGTATATGGTGATCCAAATTAGTATCTTATCTCCTTCACTCTTCTATCCATAGAGGGTTAACACTTGATACAACAGTGTCAGGCCCGTAGCCTGATCTTTGACGTAATCAACTGACACTATTTTGATTCAAGTGCCAAACGAAAACGTCTAGTGATATAACCCAACCGAGAGTTGGGATCGTTCCCAGATGGAGCGGTTTTGATAATTAATAGAAAAATAAAATCAATTTCTAATTAGTCATAACTATAAATTAAACGAATAAAAAGATATTAAATCTAAGGAGTGACGCAAGCATCAATTATCAATGGGGGTTTGCATTAATTAACCACTTAAATGAGAAAAAATACAAAGAAATGAGATATGTAGATGGGATTCTTGGGATGTGATAGAAATACGGGTTAAACTATAATATCGAGTACATGCTTTTGATAGTAAATTGTTGAGCATTCGTGACTAGCCTAGACTATATTGGGGGTAAATTCTCTCTCGAGCAATTTATCCTAAATCAACTCGATTTCTCTCGAACACCGAGTTGCCGCATTAAGCACAACCTCTGCCTTAGCCCATTTACTCTCTCGAGCTTAATATGTGGGATAAGGACTAGGATTCACTTTCTCCAGCTGAACCCATGTCGACCCAATACCACCGTGTATCAATTTAGTAGTCTTAATTTTACGACCTCTCTCTCGAGCAAGCCAAAAATACTAAGATGAAATCGTATTTGCAACTACAATCCCATTAAGTTCATACACAACTACTAAACGAAATCACATTTAAACAACAAATAAACCATCAACAAGCAAGACCCAACAAATAATTTAGCCCATATTCACAAAATCACACCCCACGAATTAGGGTTTTAGCTAGACATGTAAAAGCGATAAAAATGTATACCAATATCAGTTTCCATCAACTGGTATGAAGAATTAATTCTTAAAACATGTCAAGAGTGAAGAATATTTGAGACCCACGTCCAATTTCTTGGAGTTGAAACCCTTTGAATCTTCAAGGTCTTAGAACAAAGTTCCAAAACCCTCTAAAACTTAAACTCTCTCAAAATTGTAAAAAGTTTGAACAATAGAAGTGATACTAAGCTAGAAATTTAAAACAAGTATTTATAGTGTTTGAAAATTTATGCTACGGAGGACCATTTGGTGCAGTTAGTTGAGAACGTCGATACACTCGGCGATCCGCCTTTTGGTCGATTTCATCGCCTTTTTGTTGTATCCTTCAACATCTTCGCGTTTTGGGTCGCTGGGCGATATGGTACTTCTTTGCGAAACTGCTCCGCGACATGCCGACTACTCAATTTCATTGCAAACTTGATCTTTCCCTTCAGGTCTCAGCACACTAGAACAAAAAGGTCGATTGGCGACTCGCCATTTGGACTCAGCAATTTTCAAACCTTCATTTCTTGTTCTTTTCATCCGCCTTGTTCCTTTTTGCCAAGTAGTCCATGCTTTGCCTTAAACTCCAAATACCTGAAACTTAAGGTTTTACATCAGATATTGAGACTAAATATGCATTTGAGGACACTAATTCTATCAAAATATAGCCCTAAATGAGTCAAATTTGTAGATTCATCAACACCCTCAACTTAAACTTTTTCTTGTCCTCAAGTAAAACTCAAGTTCAGCACTTCTAAAAGGATGTCTCGAATAGTGCTATAGAAGACCTAATTATGAATGTAGACAACAAGACGCAACTTACTCATGCACAGATCAATTGTATACTCAAAGGTTCAAGTTGTGACACAACATTATCAAAGATTCTCAAGCTCACTATACTTTCTTAAAATGCAAGTTCGAGCTCAACAAAGGTATTCGAGTGCCCTCCCACAAAGAATGATTCTACATTCACACTCAATGGTTTAATCAGTTAAAATTTCAGAATCAAATGCAATGCTCACTCTCACAAAGAAGAATACAATGCATTCTTTCACCCATAGGTTTACCCGTATTTTCCAATCAACAATTATTCCAGCTCACTCAAGATCAAAAAGGTCTTTTCAAGGCTTGTGATGGGGCTGAGTGCAAAGGTATGGTCATTTAAGCTCGGTGACTTTCATCCTCGTGAAATATGGTGCTTTCAACACACCCTTTTCTCTTCTTTCATCATTTTCTTTGGTGCTCATAAGTCATCCCATTATTCACTTCCATGAATTGTTCGGAATCCCCATTCCTTTTTGCATTTTAATAACTTTATTTCACAACTTTTCTTTTTCTTTTTATTTTTTATTTTTTTTTTGTATGGAGGGGTTTCATTTTTTTTTCCAACACCATGGGTTAAATGAGACTTTTCTTGCATTTCTTGACTTACTTTCTATTTTCACCACACCACCAACTTAGGCTTTTTGCCTAAGTTGGCTATTTGATCAACCACAAATCAAGAGGATTATAGGTAGCAGATTAAGAAAGGTCATGTTTTCCTCAAGCTTTTTCCAAAGAAAGGTAAGGCACAAGGGGTGTTCAAAAGAGGTTCACACAATCACAAGGTAGGCCACAAAAGAGGTATATGCCAAATTGGCTCACACTCTTCGAAGTTGCCTAAGATCCATATCAAGATATAGCCTTACTTAGTTGACCGGATCAACGGGGGAAATTCTAGGTGTTATCACGCATGGTTCACAATAAGCGCATCACACAAGCCATCGACACCAAAGTCAAACAAGACTCCACACTTTCGCTAGTGTGCAACGTTCATCACAAGAGGTGGTGAATATTTTAAATTTTTTTCGAAAGGGTCAAAATAATTTACAATTTAAAATAAAAGAAGCCACAAGCTCATACATCCACAAGAAGCAGTGTAAAACACAACATTATTATTCACAACCCAACAAGAACATAGCACACAAATGTGGGCTACACCCCACCACAATTAAAAACATTTGTCCTCAAATACAAATAACTATATCCAAAAGTGAAAAGAAATAAAGACAGAGAGGGAGATAAATAGGGAACCCTATCTAAGCAGTCACTCCATTTGTCTGGGCGTTAGTGCTTGATGCCTCACCCTGAGGCTGGGCATCAGTGCCCGAGGTCATCTCAGGAAGAACATCAGTGCTAGCTTCACAAAGCTCTGTTGATTGTGAGTCTACCAGAAAGACATGCACCGCCTTGTAGAATCCCCTACCCCATGAAGGAATATTAGGGTCCAAGGTAATGGTTTTCTTGGCAGAAGTGGACCTTTTTCCCTGGCCTTTCCCAGTAGTTGTCGGTAGTTTCAAATTTTTTCCTTTCGACGTAATTGTATCCTCCTTTATCGCAATCCCTTTGGACTTCTATTGAGTTTGCGTTATTCTTTCAGCAGCTTTAGATTTAGTCATGTCTGCAAAATCTCGAAGAGAAGTTAGAGAAACATAAGCAAAAACACATTAGAACAATTTTGGACAGACTCGCCAAATTTCTTGGGCAAGCTAGATCGAGCTCGCCGAAGGGATTAGCTCTAAAATTGCGGAAAATAGGCAATGGAAAGACCACTTGGCGTGTTTCCATTAGCTATAAATATTAACGAATAAAAACATATTAAATCTAAGGAGTGACACAAGCGTCAATTATCAATGGGGGTTTGTATTAATTAACAACTAAAAAGAAAAAAATACAAAGAAACGAGATATGGAGAATGGATTCTTGGGATGTGATAGGAATACGGATTAAACTAGACTATCGGGTACATGCTTTTGATAGTAAATTGTTGAGAATTTGTGACTAGGCTAGACTATAATGGGGTAAATTCTCTCTCGAGCAACTTACCCCGAATCAACTCGGTTTCTCTCGAACATCGAGTTACCGCATTAAGCAAAGCCTCCACCTTAGCCCATTCACTCTTTCGAGCTGAATGTGTGGGAGAAGGACTAGGATTCACTTATTCGAGCTGAACCCATGTAGATCCAATACCACCAACTATCAATTTGATAGTCCTACTTTTACAACCTCTCTCTCGAGCAAGCCAAAAATACTACGATGAAATCGTATTTGCAACTACTATCTCATTAAGTTCATACACAACTAATAAATGAAATCACATTTAAACAACAAATAAACAATCAACACGCAAAACCCAACATATAATTTAGCTCATATTCATAAAATCACACCCCAAGAATTGGGGTTTTAGCTATACATGTAAAAGAGATAAAAATTTATACCAATATCAGTTTCCATCAACTGGGTATGAAGAATTATGTCTTAAAACACGTCAAGAGGGAAGAATATTCGAGACCTACTTCCAATTTCTTGGAGTTGAAACCCTTTGAATCTTCAAGGTCTTAGAACAAAGTCTCCAAGACCCTCTAAAACTAAAACTCTCTCAAACTGTAAAAATTAGAGTAATAGAAGTGATACTAAGTTTGAAATTCAAAATGGATATTTATAGTGTTTAAAAATTTGTGTTGCGGAGGACCATTCAACGCAGTTAGTCGAGATAGTCGATACACTCGACAATTCACCTTTTGGTCAATTTCATCGCCTTCTTGTTGTAGCCTTCAGCCTCTTCGCGTTTCGGGTCGCTAGGTGATATGGTACTACTTCATGAAACTTCTCGGTGACAAGCCGACTGCTCCATTTCATCGCCAACTTGATCTTTACCTTCAGGGCTCAGCACACTGGAACAAAATGTGATCTCCATGCTGATTGGCGACTCGCCACTTGGGCTCGGTGATCTTTATGTCTTCATTTTTTCATTCTTTTCAGCTGCCTTGTTCCTTTTTGCCAAGTACTGTCCATGCTTTGCCTTAAACTCTAAATACCTTAAACTTAAGGGTTTACATCAGATATTGAGACAAAATATGCATTTGAGGACACTAATTCTATCAAAATATAGCCCTAAATGACTACAATTGGTGGACTTATCATAGCCTCATCAATCAGCAAGTAGAGGAGTCCGCAACAAGAGGCCATGGTCGAGGCAGGGGTAGGGCAAGAGTAAGGGGAAGAGCCTGGGGAAGAGTGCCACCCTCCAGGGGTGGAGCCCCAACTGAGAATGTTCCTAGGCAAGAGGCCCCTTCTGCACCTCAAGAAGAGATACAAGAGAATTTGGAAATTTAGGGTGAGAATGATGTTGGACTAGAGGAAGGTGCACCAGCAAAAAATACCAACTTTTCTCCCTTAGACCCAGTATTAGCTCACCAGATCATGTCTTTTTTGAAGGGTTTAGTCCGCCCTAGAATCCTTCTAACAGTACAAGCTGCTCGATCTCCGATCAACCGCCCCATTACTGCTACTACTACTCCCAGGGTGGATGGAGCATTAGGCACTGATGCCTTCTTCCATCCCATGTTGGGTCTTGTGATGACTGGTATTGAGCATGAAATGTTGACTAAGTTTCTGAAGTTGATGCCGCATGCTTTCTATTGTTCTAAGAGTGAGGATGTCTATGAGTTTATTTTGGATTTCTATGAGAGGCTTCACAAGTTATTCATTGTACATCAGCATTGAGTAGAGTTCGTGACCTTCCAGCTTCAAGGTGAGTAAGCAGTGGTGGAGGGCCTATGTGGAATGCAGATCGTCAGTTTCCCCCCACTCACTTTGACACACTTTCATTCTCCATCTCTGGAAAAGTATGTGCCCCGAACATTGAAAGATCACAAGAAGGATGATTTTACGGATTTAGAGTGGGGTGGTATGAATCAAGCTGCCTATGAGGCAATGTTCCATGCCTTACCCACATATACCATTAAGTTTGTTACTACAAAGGAGGAGACGATTTGTTAATTCGTCAAGGTATTGAACTCTGAATAATAGGTACTATATGTTCACATGGACTCTAAAGGTAAGATTTTTAATGAGGTGACATACTTTGTGAAGAATGTTGAAGCAGTTCGACATGATGGTCAGGCCAAGGCTTTGTCTAAGAAGCCCGAGAACTTAGGAAAATTTCAGGGTTCGTACTCTAGAGGTTAAGGTAGGCCGACACTTGAAGCTCAGTCAGTTCAGTCAGCCATTCCCCCTTCTACATGTGGAACTCAAAAACTCCACAGTAGAATTTTATTCATGATAGCCAGGGAGCCGCACCCTCGACAGTCAACAAATCATCTTTTGACTACAGTTGATACAATTGTGGAGAATCTGGGCATATAAGGAGAGATTGTCCACATCCGAACATGTTTGACCCCGTGCAACAGTAGACTAGAGCAGGGGCACTCGCGGGTAGTGGTAATAATAGTAAAGGGCGTCCACAATAAAAGCGAAGAGGAATCAGTGAGGCCATAGGGGCCGGGGAAATGGTAATACAGGTAGACGAGCAATGCAGCCAGGCAATAAGGTCGCCCATCATGATGACACGACTCAATGTTATGACTTTCTGGGCAAGACCAAGGTTGAGGCTTCTAGATGGCTATTGTCTTGTTTTATATGGGTTCTACTTATTCATATGTGTAAGTTTAGTGTTCCTTGGGATTTGATATAGTTTGTGATGTACTTGATGCCCCCATCCATGTTGTACCCTAGTTGGATAGTCGATCAAAGTCACCCATGTCTATCGTCCTTGTCCTATCTTGTTTATGGGTTTTTAGACTTGGGTTGATTTGGTTATTCCAGATGACAAACTTTGATATAATATTAGGCATGACTTGGTTGTCCCCTTATTAAGTTGTGCTTAACTGTAATGCTAAGTTTGTGACTCTAGAGATTTCGGGTAGGGAAAAGTTAGAGTGGGAAGGGGTGTACAAACCTAAGTTCGCTAAATTCATATACTCTATTCGGGCAAGGAAACTGGTGGGTTTTGAGTGTTTGGCATATTTGGCTCATATTCGAGATGTTGAGATTGAGTCTCCCTCTATTGATTTTATTCTTGTAGTGTCTGAATTCAAGGAAGTATTTCCTACTAATTTGCCTTGTATGCCTCTAGATAGGGATAAAGATTTATCCATTGACTTGGAACCTAACACTCCCCCATCTCCATTCCCCATTATCACATGGCTCCGACAAAATTAAGAGAGCTTAAAGCTTAAATCCAGGAGCTTCTTAATAAAGTCTTCGTCTGTCCTAGTTCTTCCTCATGTGGTGCTCCTGTCTTATTTGTTAAGAAAAAAGGATGGTAGTATGGGGATGTCCATAGACTACCGGCAGTTGAATAGGGTCACCATTCAAAATAAGTATTTGTTGCCTCAGATAGATGATCCTTTTGACCGATTGCAATGTGCGTCAGCTTTCTCTACAATTTATCTAAGGTCTGGTTACCATGAGTTAAAGATTAGGACAGAGGATATACACAAAACGGCTTTGAGAACCCGATATGGACACTATGAGTTTTTAGTGATGTCGTTTGGATTGACCAATGCGCCTTCTGCCTTCATGAGTTTGATGAATGGTGTGTTTCAATCATTCTTGGAATATTTTGTTATTGTCTTTATTGATGCCATTTTGGTTTATTCAAAAATTAAGGAAGAGCATGCTGACCATCTCTTTATTGTTTTGGGTGTTCTTAGGGAATATGAATTGTATGCCAAATTATAGAAGTGTGAATGTTGGTTGACTTCGGTTGCCGTTTAGGGGCATGTGGTTTCAAATGAAAAGGTAATGGTAGATCCCCAAAAGATTGAAGTGGTTAAGAATTGGGTCCTCCCTAGCTCTGTGACTGAAGTTAGGCGTTTCGTGGCGCTCGCTAGCTACTATCGTCGGTTTGTGAAAAACTTTGCTTCTATTGCCATGCATTTGACAAGGCTGACCAAAAAAGAGGTGCCTTTCGAGTGGACTGACAAGTGTGAGGAGAGCTTCAAAAAGTTCAAGAGTCTTCTGACAACAACATCTATTCTGACCCTGCCGGTGGGAGGCAAGGATTTCATTTTTTATTGTGATCTTCACATTTAGGTTTGGTTGTGGTGTTAATGCAGCAAAGAAATTCCATTGCTTATGCATCGCGACAGTTGAAGGTGCATGAGAAAAATTACCCAACACATGATTTGGAGTTGGCAGCAGTAGTGTTTGCTATCATGATCTGGCGGCATTACCTGTATGGTGTCAAGTGTGAGGTGTTTACTGATCATCGTAGTATACAACATGTATTAACTCAAAAGGATCTGAATTTGAGACAGAGAAGGTGGCTGGAATTACTCAAGGATTATAATGTTACCATCTAGTATAATCCGGGTAAGGCGAATGTGGTGGCGAAGGCACTAAGCCGGAAGACGGTAAGTATGGGTAGTTTAGCTTGCTTGGGTGTGTCCAAGTGACCTTTGGACAAGTAGATTCAGACTTTGGATTCTAAGTTCATACAGTTGGGAATCTCAGAGAGAGGTGAGGTGTTAGCTAGCATTGAGATTAGGCCCATTTTCGTTGAGGAGATCAAGGCCAAGAAGTTTGAGGATGAGAGTTTGAATGAGCTCAGAATAAAGACAATGCATGGTAAGGCACAAGATGTAGTTCTTGATGCGAGAGGTGTGCTTAGTTTTAAAGGGAGAATTTGTGTTCTCCGAGTTAATGCCTTGATATAGAAAATGTTGATAGAATCTCATTGTTTTCGATATTCTATACATCCGGGTGTAACCAAGATGTACCAAGATTTGAACGCCTTTATTAGTTTCCTGGTATGAAGAAAGACATAGCTGAGTTTGTGGCTAAGTTCCAATACTGTCAGCAGGTAAACTATGAGCACCAAAGGACTACATGCTTGGTTCATCGAATGCCAATTCCAGAATGGAAGTGGGAGAGGATAGCTATGGAGTTCGTACTTGCTCTTCCCAAGACCTTGGGAAAATTTGATTCCATTTGGTTAGTGGTTGACCGACTGACGAAGTGAGCCCAGTTTATTCCAGTCAGTCACGACCCAAGGGTACCCCCTAGACGTAACAAGGCACACAATGCCCCTAAAGGCACAATGTAAGCCACTTAGTATGTCATCACATATGTAAAGAACAATAAAGAGTAAAACACATTTCAAGTCTTAAGAAGTTTTCATAAAAGCAAAGCGGAAGTCTAGACATTGCCTCATTTAGCCATCTATTACAATCGAATTCTCAAATAAGGTCACAACCCTAAAGTCTAATAAAAAGAAATAAAAAGAACAACAAGATATCACTCATCACCGGATCCATGAGGACCTACCACAAGCTAGGAGAATAGTCGATCCAAGCTTCTATCCAAGGAAGATCACCTCAAATACCGGAACCTACACTTTGTGGGAAAATGTAGAAGAAATATTGGTTAGTACAAATATGCACCAAGTATGATAGCCATGCATGAAAACCTTGAAACATGCTAAAACAGGACATTTTAGTTAAAAACTATGCACTTTACCAAGTTTAAGATTCATCAATAATATTAGTGTAAAAGCATAAGACAAAAGTATATTCAACATATTGCTCATCATATCATAATGGAAACATACCATAAATACCCTCAAAGCATCCTTGTGCAATGTATGAATAAGATCCCATAATCCTACCCACGCTAATGAAAGCTTATTGAGTAACTATAGTACATAACTCAAATTCCAGTTCATTTTATCATAGTGGGATTAACTTTAATATACATTGACCATGAAAGCTTAATCATGGAATTTGGTGTCTACCCCACACCGAAGAAGGGTTGTCCTATTGCCTAAGGTAGAACCAAATTATTAGCTTAGGTGGATCAACTAGCTAAAGACTTATGTGGGCACATAGTTTATATGATAAGGAGATTGCTTCTAGAAACGGGGACTCACCTAAGGTAGAAGGTTTCCATATCAATTAGGGTAAAATGGACCCATTTGGAAAGCCGGACTCAACTAGTGTATAAGCTTTCAAGGGGAAGCCGGACTCAACTATCGTATAAGGTTCCATCTCATATTTATATCCACTCGGTGCTAAGCATTAATTCCCATTGAGTTCACATTAAGTCTTGACTTAAATTTATAATTATGGAAGAATATCTTGAGACTCTATCCAACATACTCATACTAAAGCTCCTAGATTCATTAGATGAGACTAGTCTTCCAACCTTAGAATCACTACATGTGACCAACCTTGCACAACATATTGTGTTCATACAAAAGTGTGTACATGAAGATAATCATCCAATCAACATATGTAGGATTACTACATTAGACATGGATGATAACATAATTCAAATAACTAAACTACTACAAATACAATTTCATAGTGTTCACCTTACTAAAATTCACCCACATCACAAAGTCATAAATTAGGGATATCGGGGTATCATGGATTCATGGGAGATTTTATCACAAAAACCACAATAATTAACAATTCAATAATAAAATATGATCATTAAATCATTAAAAACGTTTTTTAGAAAGAATCCATGACTTGGAGTGAAAACCCTAGCTTTTAGGGAATTTCCTACTTTGAAATTGAGAGTTTGAGGGCTCCATGGATGCAAGCTATCCATCAATCAAAGACTACCATACCTTAGGTGAATAAATCTAACAAATTCATGTGAAAAAGCCTCCTTCTTCAATCCCTAACTTGATTTTCTTCTTCTTCTTCCTTGAGGTTCTAGAGAGAAGATTTTGGTTTTGATTTTGGGATTTAGGAATTATGATATTAGATGGGTTAATTTAGGTGGAAAAAATACTTATATAGGTGTTTAAAATAGGCATAAAAATGACACCACGTAACCATTAATTAAAAACGAAATCCCCAAAAGACCCCTAGACTTAACTGCCAAATGGCAGTTTCAGGTGTCACCTACTACCCAGGACCCACAGTCCTTGAGTGGACTCACGTGGCGTCCTGCAGGTCCATGTTTAGGGGTTCTTCATCCCTTACACTCAGACCTTGACCCACGTGCTCCTTCCAAGGAGCGTGGACCACCATACAAGGCGTAGGTCCCTCTGTGGGTGACTGCTTTTTGGGCAGTTTTGAGGGGGGGTTTTAGGGTCCTCTTCAAGGATCCTTGGTTGGTCATGGTGGAGTCGTACCTTGACTCCTTAACCAAAAAATATTTATTTTAAGTAGCGGGAGTTATTTACGACTCTAATTCTTGTGTTAGGCTCTAGTTTAGGCTACTAGTTTTCAAAATGTTACATTATCTTCCCCTTGGGACCATTCGTCCTCGAATGATTATCTAGACACCTTACGGAAGTAAAGACTTATGATTAGCAGCCCATCATGCATGAAATATCAAAATAATGCACATTTCAAAGGAGGAAACATCAACTCCATCTCAAAAGATAATCAATGCAATACAAGGGAGTAGGAACTACTTCTAAAGGATCAAGGTCTTGTTTGGACTTCACATCCACCACAAAGGGCGATTTGGAGACTCTCTAAACCTTGAAACTCCACTTGGATGATTCCACTAGTTGAAAACCTAATCGAGCCAACCTATGCACATCACAGACTAACTCTTTCTTTTCATCCTTTATGTGAGCAGCACTACCCATGGACAATCTACTAAGTTCATCCGCTACAACATTTGCTTTGCCAGGGTTTTAAAGGACACTCATGTCATAATCCTTCAAAAGTTCTAACCACCTTATTTGTCAGAGATTCAAGTCGTTTTGACTAAACACATATTGAAGACTTTTGTGATCGGTGAAAACTTCCACATGGACCCCATATAAGTAATGTCTCCATATTTTCAAAGCAATCACTATCGCCACCAATTCAAGATCACGGGTCGGATAATTTTTCTTATGTACCTTAAGTTCCGTTGAAGCATATGCAATCACTTTACCATTTTTCATGAGGACACATCCCAAAACCACTCTAGAGGCCTCACAATATACAACAAAACCATTTGTACCCTCCTGTAAGGTCAACACCAGAGCGGTAGTAAGTCTATCCTTCAACTCTTGGAAGCTTTTCCCACAAGCCTACGACCACTCAAACTTAAATTTAGTTTGAGTGAAAGCCATCAACGGAGACACAATGGAGGAAAACCCCTCAACGAACCTCTTATAGTAACCGGCCAAACCCAAAAAACTTCTAATATCGAAAGGAGCTAGAGGTCTAGGCCAACTCTTGACCACATCCGTCTTCTTAGGATCTACCTCAATATCCTTGCTCGACAAAATATGACCAAGGAACGTTATGGACCTCAACCAAAACTCATATTTACTAAACTTCGCATATAATTGGTGATCTTTAAGGACTTACAATACAATCCTCAAACGGTCTATATGATCATTCTCACTCCTTGAATAGATCAAGATATCATCCATAAATACAATCACAAACATATCAAAGTAGTGTCTAAACACCCTATTCATTAGGTTCATGAATGCCGCCCAAACATTAGTTAAGCCAAATGACATCACAAGGAATTCATAATTCCCATACCTAGTTCGGAAAGCCGTCTTAGGTATATCATTCCCTCTTACCCTATGTTGGTGGTAGCCCGAACGAAGATCAACTTTTGAGAAGTAACTACCCCTTTGGAGTTGATCAAACAAGTCATCAATTCTCGGGAGGGGATATTTATTCTTAACTATCACTTTGTTCAATTGGCGATAGTCGATGCATATTCTAAGAGACCCATATTTCTTTCCAACAAACAACATAGGACACCCCATAAAGAGATACTCGGTCGGATAAAGCCCTTATTTAGAAAATCCTTCAATTGCTCTTTTAACTCTTTCAACTTGGGCAGAGCTATTCTATAAGGAGGAATGCAGATAAGTTCCGTATCCGGAAAAAGGTCAATGCCAAAATCTATTTCCCTCTTGGGAGGAATGCTGGGAAAGTCATCGGGAAAGACTTCCAAAAATTCATTCACTAAGGGGATTGACTCTAGATAAAGGGTTTGGGACTCAACATCCATCACCCGAACAAAATGGTAAACGCACCCTTTGGAGAAAATTTTCCTAGCTTTGAGACAAGAAAGAAATTGACCTCTAGGAATAGAATTCCTCCATTTCCATTCTAAAATAGACTCATTTGGGAATTGGAATTTGACAATCCAGGTCCTACAATCTACAGAGGCATAACATGCATGCAACAAATCCATACCCAAAATCACATCAAAATCTAGCATGTCTAACTCTACCAAATCCGCCAAGGTAACTTTGTGAGACAAAGAAATATGACACCTTCTATAGAATATTTTTGCCACTACAGAGTCACCAATCGGAGTAGAAACCGAAAAAGGCTCTACTAACACTTCAGGGAGTATTTCAAACTTCATAGCCACAAGAGGTGTAACAAAGGACAAAGTTGCACCAGGATCAAACAAAGCATATACATCAATTTAAAAGACTTATAACATACCGGTCACCACATACATGGAGCTCTCTTGGTCACCTCGGGATTGAAGAGCATAAAAACAGTTCTGCTTTTGAGCATTGGAGTTGGAACCACTTGGAGGAGCTTGCTTATCTTCTCTCCCCTTAACCTTGAGAATAGGAAAATATCTCATCTTGTGGCCACTCTTTCCACAACTATAGAACCCATCCGAGCCAACTAAGAACTTGCCTTCATGTTTTCTACCACACTTTACACAATTAGGCCTAGCCACATAGGAACCACCACTATTGCTTCCCTGAGGTTTAGGGTTAGACACCCTATCATTGTTGGCCCTTGGGGGAGCATTAGAGGAGCCTTGGTTGGAGAACCTTTGCTTAAACCTTTGTCGACCTTGCCCATCGTACTTAGCATTGGAGAAATTCCATTCACCGGTTCTAGGTGTCTTCACCTCCCTATTCTTTTCTTGGAGTTTCTCATCCTCCATTTGTGGAGCATACACCATAATACGGGATATATCCATAGTTTCATGAAGCTTTTCCAAACGGCACTCTTTTCTTACCAATCCAAACACACCTGTCAAGTACCTACTTATAACGACCGGTAAAACGAATAAGTGAAACTAGAGCCTAACTACTGAGTGTGTAAGTTTGTCATGAGGTTTGAGGTGGTTTGATGTTGTCCCGAGCTTTGGTTGAGGGGTTTAGGGTTAAACTTCAAGGAACGAATCCCCATGGACCACTCTAGAGGTCATTGAGGAAGACCCTAAAGCCTAACCCCCAAGACCCTAAGATCACCAAAAGCTGGAAATTTAGGGTGACCTACGGATGGGGTTAACGACCAGTAGGTCCATCCACGCCCCATGGATGGCCTCCGTAGGCCAAGAGGCCCCAAACCAAGCTACAGCCCCAGACCACCGACCAACAGCACGGTCCATTAATGGACTCACGGTCCGTGAGTCTAGGGCGTGAGTCACACCTGTGTTTGTTGTTAACTTTCGGCCTAGCTAGGGATGGATTGGTAAATTCACCCCAAGTCTTAATTAGTTAGGGGACAGTTATTTCAAGTTATTTATGGTATTTTAAGAATATTAAAAGTGTTAAACTCTATTTTTCATCTCATTACATAAAAACCCAAAAATCAAAACCTCCCCTCCCCTCTAAAAGTCTCTCTCTAGAAACCTTCATTGGAGGTGAAGACTCCAAGCTCTCAAGGTCAAATCTTCAAGGTTTTCAAAGGATATTCAAGGGAATTTAGTGGGAATCAATAGCAAGGTATGTTAGTCTTGATCCTTGTCTAACTTTTCATTCAAGGAGCCAATTCAAATGTGATTTCAAAGTATGGAAAATCTAGTGTTTTACTCAATCTCATGGGTTCTTTCACCAAACATTTTCAAATGGTTTCTAATGACAAATTATGATTGTATTAGTGTTTAATTGATGATTTATGATGAAAATACTCTATGAACCCATGAATTCTCTCAATTTCTAAATTGTGCTTTTATGAAGTGTGTTTGTTGATCATGAATGAATTATGCGTAGATTGGTTTAGATTGTTGAATTATTGATGTTTATATTGAATTAAGTGATTGGATCATGTCAATTTCCTATTATATTGTAATATTTTGGATTTATGGGTTGATGTTGGTTGATGACCTTGAAAGGGGAAGTTATGATCTAATTACATGTTGAAGTAGAATTGTGCTTGAACTATTGATCCACTTGAAAGGTGGAGGTGTTTAATTACTATGTATAATTATGATGTTAAGTATGTGTGTGATCTTAACGAATGAATGATGATCATATTTAGAATGTAGTATGTGGTGATTTAAAGTATATTTCGCAATTAACCCTATGAATGATGATGATATATGTGAAAGGCTATTCTCACATACACACACACTCATGAATGAATAATGAATGAAGTTCTATGATTATGTTAATGATGAAGTACTTATTGAAGGGCTATTCTCAATTGTACTCTAATGAATGAAAAGACATGTTGTGGAAGGACTTTCTCACAATATGGGATTCCTAGGTGAAAGGCTATTCTCATCTTTGAATCTATGAGCTTCCAAATGAATGAATGTTGGGTTTGAATTGGATGCCCATACGTTAGTGGAGGCGGGTATCTAGTAGCAATCTTTTATCCCATAATAATGAATGAATGTAATGAATGTCAAATAATCTGTGGGGAATAATGCTAAACACCGAGTGGATATGGATTGAGATTGGTGCTCATACGTGAGTTTAGGCGGGGCACTTAGTAGCAATCTCTTGAGATGGATACTCATACGTTAGTTGAGGCGGGATATCTAGTAGCAATCTCCCTATCCCATAAACTATGTGCCCACATAGGTCTAGCTAGTGGATCAACTTAAGGCTAACAAACAATGTTCCTACCTTAGGCAAGTAGGAATCCCTTTATCCGGTGAGGGTGGCACCGGGATTCCGTGTCAAGCTCACATGGTCTATGTCGGTTAAGACTTACCCCCACAAAGAATGTTAATGAACTAGGGCTTCTTAAGAATGCACTACTTAGTGTTGGTGGTGGTATGGGACACCATCTATGCATTGCACAAGTAGGCTTTGAGAGATGTTGTGGTGTGTTCCTTTATTATGTTAATTGTAATGAATGTGCTCTTATGAGGATGTTAATGAAGAATGTTGATCTAATGTCTAATGAATGAAGGTGCTCTTAATGAAATGAAGTTAATGAAGAATGTTGACTCTTATATGCTTAAATGTAAGGATGCATGCTATACTTGGATTGTATTATGAGTTACTTCTTTGTCATGACTTAATAATTATGAATGTGTTTTGCCTATGGTGACTTCAAAGTAGTACTTAGTGTGAGTAGTAGTATGGGATGCTACTTGCACATTGCACAAGTATGACTTAGAGTTGTCTTAGGTGATGGTCCTTATGTGTTGATATGACTTGTGTAATGTTTATGTCTCTGGTGTATTAGTATTGTGTAAGGATGGAAAGGTTGAATGGTAAGTTCACTTTTGGTGACCTTAATGTGGTACCTTGGTGTGGATAGTGGTATGGGACGCTATCCATACATTGCACAAGGTATAGCTTGAGGGTAACTTGAGGTGAAGGCTTAAGGTGAAGGTAAAGGTTCATATGTGGATTATATTTTAATGTGGTTAAATGACTTGTATGTTGGTTGTGACTTTTATTATGCCTCTTTTATCAATATTCATGAAGTTTTATCAAAATAGCATGTATCATGACTTTCAAACAACAATGTCCTTTTTAAGCATGTTTTTGCATGACTATCATACTTAGTACTTTATGTGCTAAGCCATTCTTCTATGTTTTTACTACAAGTGTAGGTTCCGGCAAGTGATTTTCATTGCTCTAGTGAAGATTAGGATTAGAGTTCTCCAAGACATTTTGGGTATGTCCTCATAGATCGAGGACAACATTTTTAGAAGTTTCTTTCCTTTTCATGTAATAGACTACTTTAGATTTCTATTGTAAAGGGCCGTGCCCCTATTTTTGTTCAAGAATGTGTCTAAGATGACCATGTGAGATATAGACCTCCGCTTGCATTTAAATGTTTTTGAATGATAAGACTGTATGGTCTTATGAAGAAAAGTTTTAAATTCCGTATTATTTTTATTACCTTCGCAATGAATGAGCTATGAGGGTTGTATAAGACCATTTCGGGGTCGAGTACTCAATGTCATTTCTGGGGTGTAGACTCGGGTCGTGACATTACTCATCTTATCCTTCGAATCCGCCACTAAAGCCGGAGCATACTTGGACAATTCGATAAACTTTATAGAATATTCTTGAACACTCATACCTCCTTGACGAAGGTTGATAAATTCTTCCACCTTAGTTTCCCTCATCTCTCGGGGAAAGAACCTATCAAGGAATTCCTTCTTGAACAACTCCCATTCTATAGGACCCACTCCTACCGGCATATTCCTCTTCCATTGAGTATACCATACTTGGGCCACAGTCTTCAATTGGTAAGCGGCTAGCTCTGCTTTTTCTACCAAAGTCACCCTCACAGCATCAATTAGCTTGTAAACCTCTTCCACGAATTCTTGAGGATCATCTCCCACTTTGGAACCAAGAAATACGAGAGGGATCATCCTTGCAAAATCCCTCAATCTAGAAACCACGGAATTCACATTAGTGTTCATAGGAACAATCACCTCTCTATTGGCTTGAGTTGTCACAACTTTAGCCAACAATTGGATAATAGACCGAAATTCCGCATTGGTCACATTTTAAACCACGGGATCAACTGAAGCTTGGTTAACTTGAGGAGCTTGATTACCTTGAGGAACACCTTGATTCAAATTCTCCTCCTCCATCCTTCTGGCATTAGTACTTCGTGTATTTATTCCCTGAAAACACCAGAGAAGTATTAGGAGAGGGACTTTTATAAAGTTAAAACTCTAATGCTCGACTCAAGAATAATGAAAGAAGTGAAATTTCCTAAACATCTTATAGCCTTTAAATCATAAATGTGGCGTGCTTCACACAAATGAAGAAGACTCTACGAGACGTGGCTTATGAGATATCATCCTAGAATCATTCTAAACCTTGTTCTTTGATACGAAGTTTGTCACGATCCAAGGGTACACCTTAGACATAACAAGGCACACAATGCCCCTAAAGGCACCATGTAATCCACTTAGCATAGCATCATATAAGTAAAGAACAATAAAGAGTAAAACACATTTCAAGTCTTAAAAATTTTCATAAAAGCAAAGCGGAAGTCTAGACATTGTCTCATTTAGCCATCTATTACAATCGAATTCTCAAATAGGGTCACAGATCTTACAATTGGAATTTGAAAGTCGAGTACCATGACAGAAAAGGAACAACAAGATATCTCTTATCCTCGAATCCATGAGGACTCACCACAAGCAAGGAGAATAGTCGATCCAAGCTTGTTTCAAAGGAAGATCACCTCAAAGATCGGAACCTACACTTTGTGGAAAAATGTAGAAAAAATATGTGTTAGTACAAAAATGCACGAAGTATGATATTCATGCATGAAAAGCTTTAAGCATGCTAAAAAGGGACATTTTAGTTGAAAACTATGCACTTTACCAAGTTTAAGATCGATTCATCATGAAGATTAGTGTAAAAGCATAAGACACAAGTATATTCAACATATTGATCATCATATCATAATGGAAACATAGCATAAATACCCTCAAAGCATCCTTGTGCAATGTATGAATAAGATCCCATAATCCTACCCACACTAAGGAAAGCTTATTGAGTAACTACAGTACATAACTCATATTCTAGTTCATTTTATCATATTGGGATTAGCTTTAACCGACATACACCATGAGAGGCTAATAGTAGAATCCAGTGTCTACCCGACACAGAAAAGGGGTTGTCCTACTAGCCCAATGTAGAACCAAACTATTAGCTTAGGTTGATCCACTAGCTAAAGACCTATGTGGGCCCTACTTTATGGGATAAGGAGATTGCTTCTAGAAACCCAGACTCAAATAAGGTAGAAAGTTTCCATCTCATGAGATACCTACTTATGGAACCAGGACTCAACTAGTGTAAAAGGGACCAATTTGGAAACCCAGACTCAACTGGTGTATAAGCTTTCAAAAGGAAGTCGGACTCAACTATCGTATAAGCTTCCATCTCATATTCATATCCACTCAGCGCTAAGAATTAATTTCCATTGAGTTCACATTATGTCTTGATTTAAGTTTATAATTATGGAAGAATATCTTGACACTATATCCAACATACTCATACTAAAGCTCCTAGATTCATTAGATGAGACTAGTCTTCCAACCTTAGAATCACTACATCTGACCAACCTTACACAACATATTGTGTTCATAAAAAAGTGTGTACATGAAGATAATCATCCAATCTACATATCTAAAATTACTACATTAGACATTGATGAGCCCACAAATTAGACTCATTTAGGGATATATTTTGACAGAATTAGTGTCCTCAAATGAATATTTTATCTTAATATCTGATGAAAACCATTAAGTTTTAGGTATTTGGAGTTTGAGGGAGAGCATGCACACTACCTAACAAAAAAAGGAACAAAGGCAGCTGAAAGAACTAAGAAATAAAGATCTGAGAATCCCCAAACCCATTCCGCGAGTCGCCAAAAGATCTTATCCTCGCCTTTTGTTCCACTGTGCTGAGCCGTAAAGTAAAGGATCAAATCGGTGGTGCAAAGGAGCAGTCGGTGTATCGCCGAGCAGTTCTGCAAAGATGTACTATGTCACCCAATGATCCAAACACGACAATGCTGAAGGATAAAGCAAGACGGCGATGAAACCTACCAAAGGGCGGATCACCGAGTTGATCGGAGATCTCGACTAACGACGCCGAATGATCCGCTGCAGCACAGATTTTTGAAAACTATAAATACTCGTTGAGAGTTGTAGCTTAGTATTAGATTTTTAATATAGAACTTTTAACATAGAATTTTGAGTTATAAGCTTGGAAAGGGTTTTGATGAACTTGAAGATTCAAAGGGTTTCAACTCAAAGATTTTGGGTTTAGGTCTCTTGGATTCTTCACTCTTTGCTTATTTTGAGACTTAAATCTTCATACCCATTTGAATGCAAACTCATTTTGGTATAAATTTCTATCTCTTTTACATGTCTAGCTAAAACCCCAATTCTTGGGGTGTGATTTTGTGAATATGGGTTAGATTATCTATTGGGTCTTGCTTGTTGATGGTTTATTTGTTGTGTAAATGTGATTTTGTTTAGTAGTTGTGGGTGAACTTACTGAAATTTTAGTTGCAAATATGATTTCACCTTTGTGTTTTTGGCTTTCTCGAGAGAGAGGTCGTAAAACTAAGACTACTAAATTGATAGCCAGTGGGAGTGGGTCGACATGAGGTTCAGCTCGAGAGAGTGAACCCTAGTCCTTCTCCCACACACTTAGCTGGAGAGAGTAAGTGGGCTAAGGCATAGGTTGTTCTTCATGCAGCTAGTGGGTATCCGAGAGGAACCCATTTAATTCGGGGTAAGTTGCTCGAGAGAGAATTTACCCCAACTATAGTCTAGCCTAGTCACACATATTCAACGAATTTATTATCAAAAGCAAGTACCCAATAGTATAGTTTATCCCATATTCCTATCACATCCCAAGAATCCCCTCTCCTTGATTAGTACTCTTTGCATTTTTGCTTGTTTTTACTTGCTATCGACAAACCCCCATCATTAATTGGCACTTTTGTGTTACCCTTTAAATTAAACATGTTTATATTCGATAATGTTTTTAGCTATCACTAATTAGAACTTGATTTTATATTTCTATTAATTCTTAAGCCCACTCCTTTGGGACTAGACCTGAACCCTTGGTTGGGTTACTATACTATTGTACGATCGTAGACACTTGCATTGAAAGTTCTTTCTTGATTACGCAAACATCAGACATGGATGATACCATGATTCAAATAACTAAATTACTACAAACACAATTTCATAGTTTAACCTTACTACAATCACCCACATCACAAAGTCATAAATTAGGGATATGGGGGTTTCATGAATTCATTGTAGATTTTATCACAAAAACCAAAATAATCAACAATACAATCATAATATATGATAATTAAATGATTAAAAATGTTTTTAGAAAGAATCCATGACTTAGAGTGAAAACCCTAGCTTTTAAGGAATTTCCTACTTTGAAATTGAGAGTTTGAGGGCTCCATGGATGCAAGCTATCCATCAATCAAATATTACCATACCTTAGGTGAAGAAATCTAACAAACTAGTGTGAAAAATCCTCCTTATTCAAGCCCTAACTTGATTTTCTTCTTCTTCTTCTTCCTTGGGGTTCTAGAGAGAAGATTTTTTAGAGGATTTGGTTTTTATTTCGGGATTAAGGAATTACTATTTTAGATGGGTTCATTTAGGTGGGAAAAAGAATTATATTGGTGTTTAAAATAGGCTTAAAATGACACCACATAACCAATAATTAAAATGGAAATCCCCAAAAGACCCATATACTTAACTGCCAAATGGCAGTTTCAGGTGTCACATGAGTCCAAACTCAAAAGGAAGAATAGGGAGTTCAAGAGAGGTAGATCCGATGAGCAAGGTCAAGAAGAGAGCTCCAAACCAAGATTCTTCAAGAACTCCTAAGTTTAACCAAGATAGAGGTAGTGAACCTCCATCTTCTAAACCTACTTGTCACAATTGTGGGAAGAAGCATCATGGGAAGTGCTTAGCCGGTACTAGTGGGTGCTATGGTTGTGGGAATAATGATCACCAAGTGAAATAATGTACTACTCTTACGGCTAGAGGAAGGGAGGCAAAACAAGCTTCTCTTAAAGGCCCGAATCTTAATGTTCCAAAGTGGAACCGTTTCTATGCTCTTCAAGCTAACAAGGACAAAGGAGCTAATCCAGATGGAGGTACCGGTAAGTGATAGATCCTTATAGTTGTGATGTTGTGTTGAGGTTCCTATGATTTTTTCATGATTAGCCTTAGTTGGATTTTCTCCTAAGTGGGGGTTATTATGTTGAATAGTAGGGTTGTTTAAAGTTTGATATCCTTATCTCTTTACTTCTATTCTTATTCAAGCTTGAGACCAAGAGTTCCTTGTAGCTTGTTTCATGTTTTGGAGTCATGTGTGATATTGTGCTTCCATGGTATCCTTTTGTTATGCATGTTCTAGTTGAATTATTGTTTAAATGAGAAAATGATCTTCTTTGAATATTGTTCCTCATGTTAATATGCATCTAGTATGATTTGTTTATATGCTTTATGAGGTTAAATTTTGAACATGCCTAATGTGTTTTTATGAGGAAAATTGCATAATGTGCTTAATAATGTTATGATGAGCATGATGTTAGTTGGAGAAGGCAATGCCTCCAATGTAATGAGAAATGTTGAAGTTATGTTGCATAATGAGTTTGTAGAAGTAGTCCCTACTTTCTTGTTTTGTTTTGATCTTTTGATGTGAAGTTGATGTTTCCTCCTAGTTTTATGCATTTGTTTATAATGTTGCGTGCTTGAGGAATGCTAGTCTTGAGTCGTTAACCCCTTAATGTGTTTAAAGTCTCATTCGAGGACGAATGTTTCTAATGGGGGATAATGTAACGACCCGTAAAAACGAATAAGTGAAACTAGAGCCTAACTAGTGAGTGTGTGAGTTTGTCATGTGGTTTGAGGTGGTTTAATGTTGTCCCGAGATATGGTTGAGGAGTCTAGGGGTTAAACGTCAAAGTACGACTCCCCAAGGACCACCCTAGGGGTCCTTGAGGAAGACCCTTATTCTAACCCCCAAGACCCCAAAGAACCTTGAAGTTGGCCAAAATGAGGTGAACCACGGAAGGGGTCCACACCCCGTAGGTCCATCCATTGTCCGTGGGTGGCCTCTGTGGGTCAAACCCCATGAACCAAGCTACAGCCCCAAACCACGGACCAACAACAATGTCACGACCCGAGAGCACCCCTTAGTCTTAACACCGTGTACTCGACCTCAAAGAGGTCGAATACAAGCCTCTTAGCTCATTCATTGCATAGACAATAGAAATTAGTGCGGAATTAAAAATTTTATTTAAAACCATACTATTCAAAGGTCACTTAAAAACATTTTATGCAAGCGGAAGACTAAGTCTCACATGGCCATCTTAGACAAACTTTAACAAGATAGGGTCATGGCCCTTTACAATGGAAACTTAGACAAAAGTCTTAAAACATAAAAGAACTAAAACAATAGAAGTCCTTGTCCTCGATCTATGAGGACATACCAAGTCTTGGAGGAAAACTCTGTCCAAGCACTTCAACCTTAGCTAAAGCCAATCATTTGCCGGAACCTACACTTGGTAGAAAATAGAAGAAATGTGGATTAGCACACAAAAATGTACTAAGTATGATGACCATGCAAAAACATGCTTTAAAAAGGACATTTTGTTGAAAGAGATGCTAGTATGTCATTTTTTGATAAAACCTCATGCGTACAATTATAAGAGGCATAATACAAGTGACAACCAACATACAAGACATTATCCACATTATAGACATGTTCAAAATATAAACCCATTACCTTTACCTTTTCACCTTCACCCCAAGCAACCCTCAAGTAACATTTTGTGCAATGTATGGATAGCGTCCCATACCACTATCCACACCAAAGCATCACCCTAAGGTCACCAAAAGTGAACTCACCATAAATCATGCTTCATATTACAAGTAATCATGCTCCATTAATACCAACATACAACACATAAGAACATGAGTCAAGTAAGTGATTTCATTATCTTAGGACCTATATCTAAAGATACCTTAAGATACACCTAAGTAAGACATGAAGTGGCAGCCCATACTACCTTTTCATACACACCTAGGTGTTCCTCAAGGCTACAATAAATAAGAACCTTTACAATTCAACACAACATGCTAAGTAACTCATTTCATCAATATAAGCTACTCATTCATCATTTTATTTAGACAACAAGTCAACAATCTTCATTAGATTCATTTAGGACACCTTCATGCATTTAGAGGACCTTCACACATTTAGTCATTGGGACCTAGAGAACTCACTATAGTGCCTTCAAAGCCTACTCATGCTATGTATAGATAGCATCCCATACTACTACCTACACTTTGTAGTACCTATCAAGTAACTAGAGTGCACATCTCATATGATGGGAATAAGCGTTTAACCGACATAGACCATGCAAGCTATACATGGAATCTTGTGTCATATAGGCCCACACCGTAAAGAGGTGTTCCACTTGCCTATGGTCGAACGATAACATTAGCTCGGATGAATCATTAGCTTGGATGAAATCCGCTCGATAATATCCTATGTGGGCACATAGATATGGGATATGAAGATGTTCATTAGAACTCTAGCCTAACATTGGGAGAGTTTCCATCTAACCATATCCACTCGGTGCTTAGCCTACATTCCCATAGATTATTTCATTCATATTACATTAGTGTATTAGAGAGGAATGTCATAGGCCTATCGACCCATGATACATCAATACCAAGGATTAAATGCTATAAGCCTATCGATCCATGGTATATTCAAGGATAGCTCTAGGGTCCATATGAAAGGAATGCTATAAGACTATCGATTCATGGTCCCTCATTACATTCTTATACTCATGAAAGGAATGCAACTAGTCTATTGATGCATGGTACATTGGCTAATTAAGAAAGGAATGCCACTAGCTTATCGATTCTAGAGTCTTCATTACATTAGATCATTTATGATAAGAATGCATAATGCCTATCAATTCATAGCCATCAAGTCAAGACACATTCATCACTCATATATGAAAGGAATTCCATAGCCTATCGATTCATATTCATCAAGTCAAGACACATTCATTATTTTAGAAAAGGATGCATAAGACTACCAATTGTAGATTCAACAACTACAATATAGGAACCCTTCACATTCATCATTATCACACATGAGTGTCAAATTGAGAAATAGCTTTCAATACTAACACAAATACATTGAATACATTTCATCATTATACCACTGAATCATATGTAAGTCCTTCACATTATACGATCATATATACAACATCATGACAATACTTCAATTCCTCATATAATGCCTTCAAGGACATGATCAAAATGTACATGTAAGTAAACACCTTCGCCTTTGAAGTGGATCAATATACAATGTAATGTAAACACCTACCTTTCAAGTGGATCTACAATTCAAGAATAATTCTACTACATGAGAATTAGGTCACAATTTACCCCTCTCCAAAGACATAATAACCATTACTCAATTCTACAACAATTAATCATAGATATGCATAGATAATAATAGAATTCAGTAATGTAACTCAATCTAAGCACAATTCCATCAATCATTCATTCATTTACATCAAATCCACTACATAAGCCAAATTTAGGAATTTAGAGAAACCATGGGTTCATAGAGTTTTTCATCTTAAAATCATCAATTAAACATCAATCTAATCATAGTTTATAAGTTGAAAATGTTTGATGCAAGAACCCATGAGATTGAGTGAAATCTAGGTTTTTGGTGAAATTTGAAAACCTTGAAAACATATTTGAAATTGATTCTAAGGTGGAAACTAACCCTAGATGAAGGATCACCATACCTTATACTTGAAGAATCCCTTGAAATTGAAGAAGAAACACCTTGAAATCCCTAATCCTGGCTTGAACTTTACCTTGACATTCAATGGAGTTCTAGAGAACTTTTTAGGAGAGAAGGGTTTTGATTTGGGGAAATATGAAGAATTAATTCCAAATTAGGATATTAATGTTTTAATACACTTAAAATCTCTAAAAACACTTAGAATAACTGTCCATACAATTTTAAAGACTTGGGGTGAATTTACCAATTCATCCCTCACTTAGCCGAACCCACAAACCAAATTGCAGGTCCAATCCATGAGTCACCATCCACAGACCGTGGATGGATTGACGGGACCGTACTGTCCCTTCGTAGTTTGGATTAGAGACCCTCATTTGGGGGTCTTGACCTACGGTAGCCATTCACGGGGCGTGGATGGACCTACGGGGCGTGAACCCCATCTGTAGGTTACTTCCTTTGAGGCAACCTCATGGTTTCCTTGGGGTCTAGACTTAGGGTCGTCCTCAAGGACCCTTAGGGTGATCCCTGGGGAGTCGTACCTTGACGTCTAATCCTAAACACCTCAACCATGGCTCGGGGAAACATAAAACACCATCAAAACTCAACACGAACACAAATAAACACACGTCAAGCTCTAATTTCACTAGTTCGTTTTTAGGGCCGTTACATTATCCCCACTTAAGAACATTCGTCCTCGAATGACACTTAAAACACACTAAAGGGGTCATGACTTAAGACTAGCAGTCCACAATAATGCATGCAACATCAATACAAATGCATAAACATAGGAGGAAACGTCAACCCACATCAATAAGTTCTAAACACAACAAGAAGGTAGGAACTACATCTACAAAGTCATTATGCATCAAAACTTCACATTCTTCATTTCATCGGAGGGACTTCCTTCTCCAAATGACATCATGCTCATTACAACATCATTAAGTACATTTGAGCAATTTTCTCATAAAAGCACATTATGCATCTTTTCAATAAAGCACATTTAATCAGTTCAACATTTAGCCTCATGAAGCATATAACAACTCAAACTAAATGCACATCAACATGAGATACAATTAATCATGAAAACTCATTTTTTTCTCAACTAAACAAGAATCCAACTAGATCATGCATAATATAAGCAGAACATGGAAACACAATGTCACACATGATTCCAAAAACATGAAATAAGCCAAAAAGGAACCCTTTGTCTTAGGCTTGAATAGGCACACAAAGGAAAAGGTAAGGATATCGAAACTCTCAACAACCTTACTACTCAACATACTACCCCCCAATCAGGAGTAAATCCAACCAAGGTCAACATGAACACCACAAGGGAACCTAAATCAAGACATCCACAACTTACAAGAAACCATCAACATACTGGTACTTTTAAACTAGGAAAGTCCTCATTAAGCAACTATTGCTCACATCCAACCTTACCAACACCATTCAAGGTCTCGTATGAGTCTACCACACCGGGTCTAAACTCCTCAAACTCACTACATCTCTTAAGGTGAGATTAGCAAGAAAGCCTATCTCAAGAACATCAAGGACAGTCAATGACCTTGACATCTAAGCATATTATATCCCATTAGGGGTAAGCCTATACAAACTCTTTACAACATCACGTTTTTCAATTCTAAGGTTGGAGCAAACCATCACTAAACCTTCACACTCATCACCCAAGGTGATTTTAAACCAATGTAAAATTACACTTACACCCTCTTTTAAGAAGTCTACTCACCCAATACATCAACACATTTCTAAAATACGTCATTCGTCAAATCCTTCAACTTACCTCCAAACTCATCATAACCTTCTACAAACAACACCCATAACCATGTAGCAACTCATTCATGCTAAAGACTACATCACAATATAACTCCTCAAATTTACCATAACAAGACTCATCTAGTCACATAACCACAACTAACATCAAAACTCACATTTTAGTTTCTCCATCCTTGCCACATTTGCCCTTCAAGTAGTCACATCCTCACGACCAACGGATAAGGAATAAGAGAGAGAACTTATGGAGCTAAACTTTATGGCACGATTTGAAGAATGTAGAAAGAAGTGTAACTTTCTATCATCCTATAGCCTCTCGCTCATAGATTTGTCGCGACTTACACCGATGAACAAGACTCTACTAGACGTGGTTTATGAGAATTTGATCCTAAAAACCATTTCCAAAATCTTATGCTCTGATACCAAGTTTGTCACTACCCGAGAGCACCCCTTAGTCGTAACACGACGTACTCGACCTCGAAGAGGTTTAATACAATCCTCTTAGCTCATTCATTGCATAGACAACAAAAAATAGTGCGGAATTAAGAACTTTATTGAAAACCATACTATTCAAAAGTCACTTAAAAACATAAAAGAACTAAAACAATAGAAGTCCTTGTCCTCGATCTATAAGGACATACCAAGTCTTGGAGGAAAACTCTGTCCAAGCACTTCAACCTTAGCTAAAGCCAATCACTAGCCGGAACCTACACTTTGTAGAAAATAGAAGAAATATGGATTCGCACACAAAAATGTACTAAGTATGATGACCATGCAAAAACATGTTTTAAAAGGGACATTTTATTGAAGGTCATGCTAGTATGCCATTTTTAGATAAAACCTCATGAGTACAATTATAAGAGGCATAATACAAGTCACAACCAACACACAAGACATTATCCACATTATAGACATGTTCAACATATAAACCCATTACCTTTACTTTTTCACCTTCACCCCAAGCAACCCTCAAGTAACACTTTGTGCAATATATGGATAGTGTCCAATACCACTATCCACTCCTAAGCATTAGCCTAAGGTCACCAAAAGTAAACTCACCATAAATCATGCTTCATATTACAAGTAATCATGCTACACTAATACCAATATACAACACATAAGAACATGAGTCAAGTAAGTCATTTCATCATCTTAGGAGCTATATCTAAAGTTACCCTAAGATACACCTAACTAAGACAAGTAGTGGCATTCCATACTACCTCTTCATACACGCCTAGGTGTCCCTCATTACATACTTATACTCATGAAAGGAATGCAACTAGTCTATCGATTCATGGTATATTGACTCATTAAGAAAGGAATGCAACTAGCCTATCGATTCAAGAGTCTTCATTATATTAGATCATTTATGAAAAGAATGCATAAATCCTATCAATTCATAGACATCAAGTCAAGACACATTCATTATTCTAGAAAAGGATGCAGATGCCTACCAATTCTAGATTCAACAACTACAACATAAAAAGCCTTCACATTCATCATTATCTCTCATGAGTGTCAAATTGAGAAATAGCCTTTCAATACTACCACAAATACATTGAATACATTGTCATCATTATATCACTGAATCACATGTAAGTCCTTCACATTATACGATCATATACGCAACATCATGACAATACTTCAATTCCTCATGCAATGCCTTCAAGGCCATGATCACGATGTACATGTAAGTAAACACCTCCTCCTTTCTTATGGATCAGTATACAATGTAATGTAAACACCTCCACCGTTCTACTGGATCAACAATTCAAGAATGATTCAACCGCATGAGAATTAGGTCACAACTTACCCCTCTCTAAAGCCATAATCACCATTACTCAATTCTCCAACAATTCACCATAGATAGACATAGATAATAATATAATTCAATAATCTAACTCAATCTAAGCACAATTCCATCAATCATTCATTCATATACATCAAATCCACTAAATAAGCCAAATTTAGGAATTTAGAAATATCATGGGTTCATAGGGTTTTTCATCTTAAAATCATCAACTAAACATCAATCTAATCATAGTTTATAAATTTAAAATATTTGATGCTAGAACTCATGAGATTGAGTGCAATCTAGGTTTTTGGTGAAACTTGAAAACCTTGGAAACATATTTGAAATTGATTCTAGGGTGGAAACTAACCCTAGATGAAGGACCACCATACCTTATACTTTAAGAATCCCTTTCAATTGAAGAATAAATATCTTGAAATCCCTAACCCTACCTTGAACTTGACCTTGATCTTCAATGGAGTTCTAGAGAGAACTTTTTAGGAGAGAATGGTATTGATATGGGGAAATATGAAGAAAGAATTCTAAAGTAGGATATTAATGTTTTAATACACTTAAAATACCTAAAAACACTTAAAATAACTGTCCATGCAATTTAAAAGACTTGGGGTGAATTTACCAATTCACCTCTCACTTAGCTGAACCCACAAACCAGATTGCAGGTCCAATCCACGAGGCACCAGCCACGGACCATTGATGGATTGACGGGACCATATTGTCCCTTCATGGTTTGGATCATAGACCCTCATTTGGGGGTCTTGACCTACGAAGGCTATCTACGGGGCGTTGATGGACCTACAGGGCGTACCCCCTTTGAGGCAACCTCATGGTTTCCTTGGGGTCTTGGGGTCTAAACTTAGGGTCCTCCTCAAGGACCCTTAGGGTGGTCCTTGGGGAGTCATACCTTGACGTGACGTCTAACCCCTAAACACCTCAACCATGGCTCGGGACAGCATATAACATCATTAAAACTCAAGACGAATACAAATGAACACACGCCAAGCTCTAGTTGCACTAGTTCATTTTTAGGGTCGTTACAAACATGGTCCGTTAGTGGACTCACAGTCCGTGAGTCTAGGGTGTGAGTCACTGCTAGCTTTTTCTGGTTTTGCTCGGCGAAGGTAGGGCCTTTTGGTAATTTGTTAATTAAATTTTTTAAGTGTTTGTACGGTTATTTTAGGTTAATTAAAGTATTTTTAGAGTATTAAAAGAATTAGACTCTATTTTTCACTCATTATTTAAAATCACAAAATAGAACCCACCTCTCTTCTCAAAAGCTCTCTCTCTACAAACCTCCATTGGAGGTGAAGATTTCAAGTTTCCAAGGTCAAATTTTCAAGTTTTTTAAGCGGATTTTCGTGGGATTCTTCTCAAAAATGGATGGTGGTCTTCATCCTTGACTTATTATCTTTCAATCTATGCATGGGTTCGATTAAAAATGATTTCTAAATGCATTATAGCATTATATTTTGGATTTAAAGATGATTTAAGGTGAATTCTTCCTAGAACCCATGGTTTCTACCAAATTTCTAAGTGGTGATTTGAGATTGGTATTTGATTGATTATGATGAAATGTGAATTGATTATGTTTATATGGATATAAAATGTTGTAATTATGCTATTACCCTTGCCTAATTGTATTGATCCACTTGAAAGGTGGAGGTCTTTTAATTACTATGTATAGTGTGATCATGGCCTTGAAAGGGAAAGTATGAATGTTTAATGGGTGATTATACTAAGAAGAATATGCATGCGATTCCAATGATAGAATGATGATCATGTACATAATGTAAATGTGTTATTATGGAAAGGCTATTTCTCTATTAAGACTCATGAATGTTGATGATGGAATGTGAAGGGCTCTATAATGTAATGTAGTATATCTTGAATTGGTAGGCTTCTGCATCCTTTCCTTCTATAAATGAAAGTAATGTGATTGTTGCATATTGAATTGGTAGGCTAAGGCATCCTTTTCTTGTATTGATGAAAGTGATCTTGAATGAAGTATCTTGAGTTGGTAGGCTTAGGTATCCTCCTCTTATATAATGAATTTATCTTGACTATTGTCTTAATGTCTTGAATTGGTAGACCTAATGTTGGTAGCCTTTCATAAATGAATTAATGATGAATTATTCTAGGCTAAACCTTGGATTGGTAGACCTAATGTTGGTGGCCTTTCATAAAGAGTGTAGGAACTATTATGATGTTAATCCTTGAAAATGGTAGACCTAATGGTGGTGGACCTTTCTTGTGTGAAATGATGAACCTAGAAATGGTAGACCTAATAGTGGTAGCTCTTTCTAAGAAAATCGATGAGCTATCCTTAAATGTACCTTAAATCGGTAGACCTAATTGTGGTGACCTTTCATGTGTATGTGCTTCGGATCGGTAGGCATAATGTTGGTGGCCCTCTCAAGTACAATGATGTAATGTGAATGAACTACTCTATGGGAATAGAGGCTAAGCACCGAGTGGATATGGCTAAGATGGTGACTCTTCCAATGTTAGGTTAGAGTCCAATGGATATCTTTCTTATCCCATAACTATGTGCCTACATATGATGTTTACTAGCTCTACCCTAGGCAAGTAGAACACCTTCCTTTGTTGTAGGGTTACATGACATCGGATTTCATGATTTAGCTCTCATGGTGTATGTCGGTTAATGCTTATTCCCATAATGTGAGATGTGCATTATGGTTTCTTGATGAGTTGTATGAAGTGTGGGTGGTAGTATGGGATGCTATCCATGCATTGCACGAGTAGGCTTTGAGAGGGTCACAGTGAGTTCTCTAAGTCTTAATGGCTAATATATGAATGTGTCCTAAATGAAGTTATTGAAGAATGTTGACTCTTATATGCTTAAATGAGATTATGTAAATGATGCATGCTATACTTGGATTGTATTATGAGTTACTTCCTTGTCATAACTTATAGTATATGAATGTGCCTTGCTTATGGTGACTTCAAAGGAGTACTTAGTGTGAGTAGTAGTATGGGATGCTACTTGCACATTGCACAAGTATGACTTAGAGTTGTCTTAGGTGATGCTCTTTTTTATGATATGGCTTGTGTAATGTTTAGGTCTTATGAGTGAGTATTGTTGAAGATAGAAAGGTTGAATGGTAAGTTCACTTTTGGTGACCTTAGTGTGGTACCTTGGTATGGATGGTGGTATGGGATGCTATCCATACATTGCACAAGTTATAGCATGAGGGTTACTTGAGGTGAAGGCTAAATCTGAAGGTAAAGGGTTACATGTTGATTATGTTCTAATGTGGTTAAATGGCTTGCATGTTGGTTATGTTTGAATATTATGTCTCTTATGCTTATATTCATGAGGTTTTTATCAAAATGGCATATAAGCATGACTTTCAAATAAAATTTCCGTTTTAAGCATGTTTTTGTATGGTTATCATACTTAGTACTTAACTGTGCTAACCCATTCTTCTTCTATGTTGTTACTACAAGTGTAGGTTTCGGCAAGTGATTGCTTCTGTCTAGATTGAAGTGCTTGGATTGCTATTCTTCCAAGATCAGGCGGTATGTCATCATAGATCGAGAACAACTGTTTAGAAGTTCCTTTTATTTCATGTAATAGGAAATTTTAGTCTTTTCGATTAAAGGGCCGTGACCCTAGTTTAGTTTTCATGTCACTGTTTAGATGGCCATGTGAGACTTAGACTTCCGATGTGTCTTTCAAAAGATTTTTAAAGAGTATTTTGATTGTATGGTTTTAAATAAAGTTTTAATTTCGTACTATTTCTCTTATTGAATGCAATGAAATACTATGAGGCTTGTATGACACCCCTTCGGGGTCAAGTACGCCGGTCAGATTCAAGGGGTGCTCTCGGGGCATGACAAACAAAAAATCAATATACGATCAAATATCTAATTGAATATTAAATACTAATAATTTAATTTCCTTGGAATACAAACTTCACAAATTAACAGTTACCAACCTCTTTGATTTCCTACATTTATCAACAATTTATGGCCTTGTAAATGTTATCAAGCTCTTTTTTTCTTCATTTTTCAATTAAATTGGATAATCAATTTATATCAAATTCTAATCATTAAGAAATCTTTTATAAATACATCAAGAACATTTCAAACCCTCACCAGTGCATAGAAAAAAAATTCACCGGGTAAACATTTAATCTCTTTAGTCGTTCTAGTAATTTTTATGCGATCATAATTTTTTTATGTTCTCGTATATTTACATTGAATAATCTTTTACTCCTATATATAAAATTATGGGATCATATCTTGTAGAGGTATAAAATTTCTTGAATGAACCTCGAATTGTATAATTTTCTGTTATGAAGAAAAATCTCAGAACACTACAAAATCTTTTGTCACGACTAGAGTCTACACCCTGGATGTGGCCGGCACCCGAGAACCATTGTTGGTCCCCAAGCGAACCCTCATCCTGCCCAACTATAAATGGAAGACTAACTCAAGCATATGTAAGCATTAAATTGAAAAAAGTGTTTTAAAACAACTTACTAAATCTGAAAACTTTGCTGAATATACTGAGTATGAATCATAAGTTCAAATAAAACATCTAAAAACTGAAACACTCTCCAAAACTGTCTATCTATTAAGTCTCTACTACATATAGATGAGTGTCGAGACAAGATCCACGACTACTCAAAATGTTACTAATACTAACAACTCATAAAGGTGGAGTCCTACGAAAGCAAGGAGGTCTTACTCAAAAGCTGGCGAGCAGACGAAGTGATCTCCATAGACTCTTGTTGAGAATCATAAGAAGTTGTATATCCATCATTAAAAGATGCAGGTCAAATGACATCAGTACATTGAATGTACAATTATGTAATATAGCTGAATAACAAATAACTGAATGAAAAGACTACAATAGATACAAATATCTATACTTAACTGAATAAATACATGAACATGAAGTGAAAACCATTTAAGCTTAATGATAAAATATACACTAAAATCAACATAAAAGTAATATACTTTACTTGTGAGGAGTTTCTCTAATTGATAACCATTACAATAAGCCTCGCAATGATACAACATTTTGCTTCACGTTGTCAGGGCCATCCAATACTTTGTCGGAATATAAGATGATATTGTTTCTCTGGATCCATCTAATTGGCCTCCTCAGAGGCAATGAGGAGTCACCTGAAGAGTCGATGCTATCCTGTCCTATGCTGGCTCTTTAGTTCTATGGGACTTCTGAATCATAAAAGTCTCTAGCCCAATTCTATGCGCGGTACTACTCCCAAAATAAGTGATATAACTTTATGCTCAATGTTTAAAAACACACTTTTCCTTCGGTTGGAGATAATTTCCAAACTATCCTCTTAAAAGAGGTAACTGCTATTGAAATATCATTGAATTCGTAACCCTTTCAGAAATCAAAGTTTCTCTGTTTCAATGTAAATAGTGATACCTTTTGGAATACATAATTCCCTTATACTCTTACTCAATTCATACTTGAAAGCACTTTCTCAAAAGTAGATCAAAATCATATTGTGATATGATCATTGATGACTCGTGAAGTCATAATACATAAACATTGATGGTATATCTAGATACCATATTGCTTAAACATTGATGTCATACTCAACTGTCATACTAATCGTATTTTAAAAACTCTTTTTTCAAACCCTATCTTTACTTTCTCAAAAACTCAGTTTAAAACTCAAATATTGGCATTAAAAAGCTTCTTAAAATTTATAACTCAACTAATATGGTTCATGCGGAAGTATGGACATGAACGACTCAAGTTAGGGATCTTAATATCAATAGGCAAACTCAGTATTAAAAACTCAAGGACTTAAGAACTCGGAACTCAATGATACTACTCAAGTCAAGAAAGTTGAATTCATATGGTTCATATTGAAATATAGACATGCTTGAATCAACTCAAAAATGTTAATGCATAACATATAGCAATTCAATAATGAGGAATAGAACTTCAAAAGAATCAGAAACTCAAGAAATCAAAATTAACTCATGTCAAGAATACTCAAATATAGAGAAAAAAAATCTAGATTACTCTTTTACTAATTTCAAAGTAGATGTAAGGCATGAGGACAAACTAGTTCAATACAATGATGGTCTTACATATCTGGAAGAACATGGTTCTTGAAGAATCTTGAATAAGAACTTCATTAGAAGTCTTGAAACACTAGCTTGAAGGTAAGCAAATAAGAAAACCTTTCTTGAGATTCTTGAATTAGTTTCTTGAAATCTCTAAGGCCAAGAATTATGATTTCCATTAGTGATTCATAATTGTTTGGAAGAATTTGTGTTGGAAAGAATGAAATTCTTGGAGAAAGACTTACCTTGAAAAAGAATCTTGAAAAAGATGGAAAGAATCTTGAATGAAGTCTTCTACTTTAATTTTTTTTCCCTAGGATTTCATCTTACAGTGTGAGATAGAAGAGAATGATGTATTAAGATATGGAAATCTTATTGTTTTATTTCCTTAATTATTAAAGAAATTCGTTTAGGGTTTTCTTAGATGTAAAAAGAGAAAAACAAGCCTTTTAATGTTTTCTTGTCAGCTAATTCATCACTGCATTGTATCAGGTTACTAATATGTTAATAACATTTTACTCAAAACTTGGATTGTTGCGAAATTGGTGGTGTTGGAAAAAAGATTCAAATACCTTTCATTTGATAGGTTATGGGCCACATAACTCTTTATATTCTAAGAAATATGGTCGTTTGAAGTTGACCCAATTAAAATCTTACATCAAAACTTAATTAGTAAGGAAACTTTCAACTCAACTTTGTGCTAGGAGATTCTAGTGACCTTAATTGATATCCAAAATAATTCCCACACTAAATAATTTACCTTTACATATATGTGAAATTTAAGAATCACCTAGTTCGATCTTATTCACAAATGTAGAATGGTTTGGATCTTAACTTAGAAATTTCTGGGGTGTTACATCTCCATTCATCACTCTAGAAAAGAACATATGCAGGACAACTCCAACTTTATTTTTAATAACTCTCATAAGTTTTTTGGGATAGGGAACAAGTACCCCTTTAGACTATAACCAAAATTTTAGAGACACATCTTAACTATAATGAGGTACTATTACCCCTTGACCTACTTTTTTTGTAATTTTGTACACTTTTTTAGCCTACGTGGCATCCAAACATCTCCCACACCCCTCAACTTCATTGTCACACCCCTAGCCTACACCTTGGACGTGGCCGACACTCGAGACCCATTGTTGGACCCAAGAGAACCCTTGGCCTGGCTCAACTCTAAATGGAAGACTTACTCAACATTAGATGAACTCAAAAGTAAATTTTTAACTCAACTGTCTCAAAATAATAAACTCAAAATACAGTAGAATGTTCCACTAACAATAAATAGGCAACCCAAGTTTTTAAAACATTTAACAAAGAAATGAAAAGACTCCTCAACTGCTACTGTCTATATATGAAGCCTCTAATACTACGAGGGATGTCAGAATAAGACCACCGATCATCCTAACAAAACTGAAATAATGAAAATAAATAGGGGATCCTCCGTAAGCAAAGAGGCTCACCAAAGCTAACTTGAACTGCTATGGTATCAACGAAGCGCCTGTTGATGACCCTGATCTCTTGTAACTGCATTATGAAATGATGTAGGACAAATGACATCATTACATTTAATGTACAATCATGTAAGGGGAAACACTGAACATCACATAAAAGCTTGAGCTTGGAATAAAGGAAATATACTCACCTCAACTCTACTCAACTCAACTTAAACTCATGGATACTCAACTCAATACAGTATAAAAAAACAAATAAGATGCAGTTTTTATAAAGCATTTAAAATAGTAGATAAAAACTCAATTTATTTAAAAATACAATAATAACTCAAATTGTATGTAAAAATACAAAATAACTCGGTTTGGGAGATTCACTGCCAACAATCATCACTATGAGTTCTGTGATGATACAGCGTCTTGTCCACGCTGCCTGAACTGCCCTATACATTGCCGAAGCATAAGAAATCCTCAACAAAGTTGATCCACTAAGCTATGCTTAAAAAGCAACAAGGAATCATCTAAAATGTATAACCCTTTCTACCCATGTTGGCTACATGGTTTATGAGGACTTTGAATTTTATGAACTCGTTCCCCTATTGGTGCTCAATTGTACAACCAATAATATAACTCGACTCATATGTTTAACAACATTTACTCATCTTCAAATTTTAATATTATTAATGATGCATTTCGTGACCAGCACTAACCTACGATACGAGTGTCTACGATCGTCGATAATATAGTAACCCAACCAAGGGTTGGGGTCGTGTCCCAAAGGAGTGGTCTTGAGAATTGATAGAAAAATAAAATTTAGCTCTAACTAGTTGTAGCTAAACACATTGACGAACAAAAACATAGCAAATTAAAGGGGGTGACACAAAAGTGTCAAATATCAAATGGGGTTTTAGTCACAAGTAGTAAAAACAACAAAAATAACAAGAAAATCAAGTATGGGGAGAATTTCTTGGGGTGTGACCGCAATACAAGTTGAGATAAATCGTTGGGTACATTCTTTCGATAGGAAATTTGCAAGATAATAGTGACTAGGCTAAGCTTTAGATGGAAATAAGTTCCCTCTCGAGCAACTTACCCCATTTCAAATGTGTTCCTCTCAAACACCCATTTGTCGGATGAAGGCCAGAATACGCCTTAACCCACTCACTCTCTCGAGCTGAGTGGTAGGATATGGGACTAGGGCTGAACCTCATAACGACCCACTCCTTAGGCCATTAGTCTAGTGGTCTTGGTTTCGCGACCTCCCTCTCGGGCAAGCCAAAAACACATGTGTGGTTTTGTATTTGCAACTACAAACTCATTAAATTAAACCACAACCACTAGGTAAAATCACCATTAAAATACATCTAACCTATCAGCAAGCAAGACCCAACAACAATATTAACACATATTTGCTAAATCACACTCCAAGAATGGGGTTTTTATCCACACATCAAGAAATAACAAAATATACCTAAAATAATACTAAAATCAAATGGGTATAAGAAATTAAACCTTGATTTAAGCAAAGGAAGAAGAATGGAGAAGATCCACTTCCAACTTGGGGAAGATGAAACCCTTCTTTCTTCAAGTCTCCCAAAAAAAACCCCTCCAAACTTGAGAGAAAATATCCTCAAAAAGTACTATTCTATACTGAAAATTATAATAATGGTTCGACTCCCTAAAATTAATAAAGAGTTTAGTATTTATAGACTTCAGAAATTAGTACTGGCGGATCGCTCGACGACGTTAGTCGAGATCGCCGAATGACTAGGTGACTCGCCCTTCTTCTGTCTCTTCGCCGGTTCGTGCTTGCCTTTAGCATCTTCATGTTCTGGACCATTGGGTGGTATAGTACTGCTTCACGGAACTATTCGGCGAAGCCCCGACTGCTCTTTTTATCGCCTTTTTGATCCTTTTCCTTCAGGGCTTCACATACTGGAACAAAAGGCGTAATCTGTCCCTTCGATGACTCACCAACTGTGCTTGGCGATGCTCAGGCTTCAGCTACTACGCTCTTTTCGGCCTTTTTGTTCCTTTTTGCGCCTAAGCGTCCTTGCTTCCACTAAAACTTCAAATACCTAAAACTTAAGAGTTTTCATCAGATATTGACACAAAATAAGCATTTAAGGACACTATTTCTATCAAAATAAAGGCCTAAATGAGTCCAATTTGTAGACTCATCAACACCCCAACTTAAACTTTTGCTTGTCCTCAAGCAAACATGAGTTCAGCCGTTCAAAAAATGTGTCTCAAACACTGCTACATAAGACTCAATCATGAATGCACACAACAAGACTCAATTTACTTATGCAAGGATCCATTTTCTACTCAAAGATTCAAGTTGTGACACACCATTACCAAAGATTCTCATGCTCGCAATACTTGCTACTTGTGCAAGTTCAAGCTCAACAAAAAGTGTCTAAATGCCCTCACATAAAGAATGATTCCATCTTGACACACAGAGGTTAATCAATTCAAGATCAAGAATCAAATGCAATGCTCACACTTAAAAAAAGGAACACAATGCATGTTTTCACCTATAGGCTTGCCTAATTTTTGATCGATCTTCGGTCCAACTCACTCAAGATCAAAAAGGTCTTTCTAAGGCTTGTAATGGGCATGAGTGCAAAGTTATGGTAATTTAGGCTCAGTGACTTTTTCCTCGTGAGATGTGGTCTTCTGAAGACATTCCCTTCTTTTTCTTTATCAATTCTTTTTCTAGTTCTTTTCAGTCATCTTTTTATTCGTCTCCATGGATTACTTGGAAATATGATTTCTTTTGTACTTAATTCAACCATTTTTTTAAGGGGTTTCCATCGTTCTGCAACACCATGGGTTAAGGGGGACTTTTCTTGCACTTCTAGACTTCTCCTTTTCCTTTTTACCACACCCCCAACTTAGGCTTTTGACCTAAGTTGGCTATTTGCTAAACCACAAATCAAGAGGATTATAGATAGTGGGTCAAGTAAGGTCTAGGGTTTATCAAGGTTTTTCCAAAGAAAGGTAAGCCTCAAAGGGTGTTCAAAAAATTTTCACAGGCTCATGGGTAGGCCACAAAAGAGGTATATGTTAAATTTGGCCCACACTCTTTCAAGTTGCCTAAGATCATCTCAAGAACACACCTTTCTAAATCAATCAGACTAACAAGGCAAAGTCTAGGTTTATTCATGCATGGTTCAAAGTAAGCTAATCACACAAGGCATCGACACTTAAATCAAACAAAACTACATACTTTTGCTAGTGTGCAATGGTCATTACAAGAGAATCAATTCGATAAACAGCTAATCAAAACGAGATGCAAAGAGTTAACATATTATTTATGCAACTTCATTTGGCCTCGTCGTAGCCGCGCATTCATGTTCGTATAATTTAGAGCACTATTCAATCATCGGTATTGATCGAAACTGAGACTCAATTTTTTGCAAAAGAACAGCCACATTCACCTTACGAGGGGTGGCAAAAATGTGCGAAAATTCAAATTTTTTGGAAGGGTCAAAATCATTTTGCAATTAAAAGTAAGCGGAGCCATGAGCTCAAACATCTACAAAAAGCAGATAAACATAATTTGAAATCAGAACAACCGAAATATACGAACATCAAATAGCACACAAAAGGTGGGCCTCACCCCACCACAAATAAAAATAATTTGTCCTCAAATGCAAATAAAAGCAGCCTAAAAGTAGAGGTAAGTAAGATAGAGAGGAAGGTGGAGAAAGGTTTTGTCTACGAAGTCTCTCTATATGTCGGGTCATCAATGCCCGGAGTGACCACCAGAAGGATAAGCTCCACTGGATCCTGCAATAGGAGACTTTGCCAAAGAAGCTTGCACAGCAGCATCTATTATGATTTCATTAGTCTCGACTATGTCATCCGCTGTAACTTCCTCAAATATCTCTTCGTCAGTTTTTGCCTCTTATTCAGAATCAGTTGTATGCTCCATTCCATTTCCATGTTCTACGGCATTCTAAGGTGTTTCAGGCACATCTAGGATTTCCACTGTTCCAAAGATCGTGGATATATCAGTGGACTTTAGGTAGTCCACATCTTTCTTCAGCTCTACAATGGCAGCCTTTAAGACTGTTACTTCCTCTATGGCTCATTGATCGTGCTCACACACTACTATCCTGGCCTCTAGAGCATGGATAGTAGTGCTCAGTGGTCTCACAGCATTGTCGAAGGTAACTTGAATCATGCCTGGAATGGAGCTTTCAATGTTGGCAGTCTGAAAATTAGCAGATTGGGCAAGTTGTCCCATTCGGATCAAGGATACCTGAGTGATCAGCTCACAGGAGGCAATAACAACTGTAGGTCTGGGTGGTGATGAAGCAGCAGAGGGATTTGTAGGGTCAGAAGGAGTGGTATTAAGATGAGATATACCTGAAGGCCCATGGGTCGGAGTCTGCAAAAATGCCTTTCCAGGTATAGATATAGTGGGCACAACTTCCTTTTGTTTCTTTTCTATTTGTTCCTTAAGATATTCGGCTTCGATATTTTAGATACTGGTAGCCAATTCCACATCCTTTGTTGCATCTCTAGGCACCCGAGCTCTTTTGCATAATTCAGTGATTAATACCGAGAAGGGAATAGATGTCTGGCTCTGCTTTGCACGCATATGGATCTCAGAGGCAATGATCATCCCGAGATTTATCCTGGTTTTCTCCACGATGCATCGAAGGAAAGATGCCTTAGCATGAGGAAGGATTGATTCATTTTGTGATGTCATCAGTGTGCTGCTGATGAATCTGAACCAGTATCATGCAGCTATGTTCAGATTTTTCTTCTCAATTGGTACTCTTTCTGCTAACCATGTCGGAGCATTATCATATGAGACAAGCGGAGCTAACCACTTTTTCATTGCATCCAGCTTATGTGTTCTGATCAAGTGCTGGCAGTGGTCATTAATCTTATCGGACATACCCAAAGCTGTGTTGATAGCCTCATTGTCAGAGGCTACCTTCCTTCCTCTCACAACCACGTAGTCAACTGCTTTAAAAGATGAGACTAACCTTTTTCGATGAGGTACCAATGCACTGTATGCGTTGTAGAACTCTCTAACCCAGCTTGGTATGTAAGAGCCGCGATGTCTTGTGAAGATTTGGAATTTGTGGTGCTTCAGGAACTTTGTCACCTCTGAATATCGATCAATAACCCCATCTATGGAAAGTTATTTTTCCTCAATGATCGTTCTCAGACCGTCTGCCTTTGATCTATTTGTTGATCCATGTTGGGGACCATGTATTGTACGTGCTAGCACTACTGCTTGCTCTGGAGCTAGAGGAGTTGGAGTGGTGGATTGACTATCTATGATTCGATATGGATCATGTATCCTTTTGGATCGTTACTCAGCCCTCTTTGCCTCTGCTTGGTAGTCTCCATCAGACTCCGTACTCTCACTGTTATATGTGGGTGGCTTGATGGTGTAGAAGTATGTGCTGTCAGAGCTTGCGTCGGATAATTCGAGGGCTTTGCCCTTCCCCTTGATTTTTGAAGTTGTGGTAGCCTTGCCCTTGAGTGGAGGTGCATTTTGACTGATCACGATTCCTTTCTCCCTTCCTCTGGTCGGTTGATTGGCCATATCTGAAAAACATTAGAGAGAATAGTTAGTAATTTCATTATAGCACAAAATTGCAGACGGACTCGCCGATCTAATCAGTGAATCGCCAAACCTCTTTGGCGATCATGACAATGACCGCCGAAAGTTTCAGGGCCCACATCACTTAATCTATCAAATCAAGGGAAATTTAGGTCTAGTAGGTGAACCACCGAGTCATTTAGCGAGCTCAACTCAACTCGCCGACTGACTTAACTTGCATGAGATTCAACTCACTTTTCAAAGTCGATCGTACAAACCTCAAAAAAAAAATTAAACCATGCATTAATGAAATTCAGCCAAGACCCATGGCACCCATTCATGGTCAATACCCATTATGCATAGTTTTTCCACATTCAGATTCAAGGTAGGCAGAGTGAAAATGGAATTCGAACAGTAAAAGCAAATAGGCTCCAATTTGCAAATCAGAAGCAGGCACTCTAAAATTTATACTCATATCAGAGAGATCTAACACTCATTAATGGAGACCTACATTGCAGATGAGGTTGAACTCTTCAAAAGTGAACGTGTGTATTTTAGAAACTAACCTTTTTGCTGAGTACACAAAATTGTAATGCTAGGCAGCAACGAATATCCGAGTTCCAAGAGCTAATCCGTGACTAAAATACTAATTTAAGGTGACAAAATGTAAATTGCTACCTTGGTGTGAAGTTATAGAGTTTTCAAGTGCGAAAGAATGAAGAAGGGTGACTGTTGGCAATATATGTTGTTCAATTTGTGTCCATTTGGCGATGTTGGTCGCACTCGCCAACGCACTCGGCAAATCGCCGAGAGGTCATTTATCTCGCTCCTTCTTCAAAATCTTCAATTTTCATGGGGTGAATTCTACGGTCTACATCGAGATCGCCAAACTTGTTGACGATGCACCCAACTTCTTTTCGAGTTCACCAAGTTTTATGGGCTCTGTATAATTCTTGTATTGCAACAAACAGCAGATCTAGTCGGGCTCGCCAGCCTGTTTGGCGACTCAAGGAATGGACTTTCTGCTCGCCGACCTGAAATTTTCCCGACTTTCCTCGGTTTAACCTACAACATCAACACACCATTATTCATAAAAGTAAAATCCTAAACGTTTAAGACCTTGGGTTGCCTCCCAAGAAGTGCCTTATTTACCGTCATGGCACGACGTAAGTCATTGCTCAAGTTTCGTTGTTGGGGTTGGCCATGTCCTCATTAGGCCACCCTCTGTTTTCTGCAAATGGAGTTGAGGCAACACATGACTCATCAGGTCCTCGAGCAGTTGGATAGCTTTAGAATGAGACCAAATAGTTCGTTTCATTGCTTCGATTTCTTCATTCAATCCTTCCTGTTCTTTGTCTTGCTCGATCACCTTGTGGAGAATTGTTGAGAGTATACCCTCAATGCGTTTGATCTCCTTGTTCTCATTGTTTCTTCTATTATAATGTGGGATGTATTTATCCTTCCTTTTGCAATGATCTTTGAAATTCACCATATTTCTTCTTAACTCATCCATTTGAGTCATTAGTGCGGTCATCAAGAAATCCTTTTCAACCTCTTGGCTCATTTTAGCCATATTGTCAAGCAGTTGGACTGTTATTGTATATGGCTTCTTTAATGTCCCACCAGGAAGGAGTTGGTTAACAACATTTGGTTTCTGGGGCCAAGACTTTGATAGAAGCAATCAAAGAGGATCGTACCGGGAATTCCATGAGTGGGGAATTGAGTTAGAAGTTCATTGAATCTTTTCCATGTCTCATGGATCTGCTCATTCTCCAATTGCTTGAAGGTTAGGAAACAATCCTGATACATAATTACCTCCAATGGAGGAAACTCCATTATCTCCCGAATATTTCTTGCTTTTCCTTGTTTAGATTCAAATGAATTACAAAACAAAACAAAGAATTAAGTTAGTGAGCTACAACTAATAAGAACAAAAATTCTACTAATCTAAATATTCTCAAACAATACCAATCCTCGGCAGCGGCACCATTTTGATGCATTTTGTGACCAACGACACTAACCTACGGTACGAGTGTCTAGGATCGTCGATAATATAGTAACCAAACCAAGGGTTGGGGTCGTGTCCCAAGGGAGTGATTTTGAGAATTGATAGAAAAATAAAATTTAACTCTAACTAGTCGTAGCTAAAGACATTGACGAACAAAAACATAGCAAATTAAAAGGGGTGACACAAAAGTGTCAAATATCAAATGGGGGTTTTGTCAGAAGTAGTAAAAACAGCAAAAATAACAAGAAAATCAAGTATGGGGAGAATTTCTTAGGGTGTGACCGCAATACAAGTTGAGATAAATCATTGGGTACATGCTTTCAATAGGAAATTTGCAAGATAATAGTGACTAGGCTAAGCTTTAGATGGAAATAAGTTCCCTCTCGGGCAACTTACCCTGTTTCAAATGTGTTAGTCTCACACACCAATTTGCCGTATGAAGGCCAGCCTATGCCTTACCCACTCACCCTCTCGAGTGGAGTGTTAGGACTAATATGGGACTAGGGCCGACCCTCTCAGGCGGAACCTCATGTCGAGCCACTCCTTAGGCAATCAGTTTAGTTGTCTTGGTTTTGTGACCTCCCTCTCGGGCATGTCGGAAACACGTGGGTTGTTTTGTATTTGCAACTAGAAACCCATTAAATTAAACCACAACCAGTAGGTGAAATCATCCTTAAAATACATCTAACCTATCAGCAAGCAAGACCCAACAATAATATCAACACATATTTGGTAAATCACACCCCAAGAATGGGGTTTTTAGCCACACATCTAGAAATAACAAAATACACCTAAAATGATACTTAAATCAAATGGGTATAAGAAATTAAACCTTGATTTAAGAAAAGGAAGAAGAATGGAGAAGACCCACTTCCAACTTGGGGAAGATGAAACCCTTCTTTCTTCAAGTCTCCCAAAAAAAAACCCTCTCAAAACTTGAGAGAAAATATCGCCAAAAAGTACTATTTTATATTGGAAATTATAATAATGGTTCAACTTCCTAAAATTAATAAAGATTTTAGTATTTATAGACTTCAGAAATTAGTGTTGGCGGATCACTCGGCGAGGTTAGTTGAGACTGCTGAATGACTCGGCGACTCGCCCTTCTTCTGTTTCTTTGCCGTTTCATGCTTGCCTTCAGTATCTTCATGTTCTTGACCATTGGGCGGTATAGTACTGCTTCGCGGAACCATTTAGGCGAAGCGCCGACTACTCCTCTCTTCGCCTTTTTGATCCTCTTCCTTCCGGGCTTCCCATACTGGAACAAATGGTGGAATCTGTCCCTTCGGTGACTCACCAAGGGTATTTGGCGATGCTCAGACTGCAGCTTCTATGTTCATTTCAGTCTTTTTGTTCCTTTTTGCGCCTAAGCGTCCATGCTTCCATTAAAACTTCAAATACCTAAAAGTTAAGAGTTTTCATCAGATATTGAGACAAAATAAGCATTTGAGGACACTATTTATATCAAAATAAAGCCCTAAATGAGTCCAATTTGTGGACTCATCAATTACTCAAAAGGTTCTCTTAAAAGATATTATACTCAAAACTACTCATGAACTCATTTGAAAATCGAGGTTTCCTCTCATTTTAATGCAAAAACATTTTACTCTTGAGAATACTTAGTTCCCATATATTTATTTTGAAAAATGAAACTCAATCTCCTCATCCTCAAATTCAAGTACTCAGTCCTAAAACAAGTTTTAAGAAATTGTAAAAGATTTCTCAAAATGACTCGAAATAACTCTCAAGACTTCACTCTTCACTCTACCTTGAATTTGAATAATGAATTCAAGGGTTATGATTCATGTTATGAAGGATATTTCGATGTTTAGGTGTAGTTTAGAGTAGCTAGAATCAAAAAGGAGTATAGATACACCTTAAAAGAACTTAGACAGAGAAACAACGGAAAAATGTTGGGGGCAGGCGGCCTGGGGCATTGCTGTCGCTCACTGCCAACCCCTGCACTTCAGAGAGCTCATTCTGGCGCACTGTTGGGGTGACGCTCCAGCCATCTTGGTGCATTAGTGGCACGTCGCGCTAACCCTCCTCCACAACGACCCGACAAATTTTTCTTCTCGTTTTGTGGCCCTAATTCCCCTAGAATCGATTGTTTTCCTCACATCTTCCTTAGATTCAATTACTCAATACAAGTACACAAGAATCTACTCACTTTTCCTCAAGAACAACTCTTAACAATAGAAATCCTCACCTCAAGAATTCATCAAACTTCATAAACAAAGCATGAAGAACGAAACCTCAAGATCACCAAAAAAGAATTCAAATCATTCAGCCTCAAAAATGGAATTACAGATGGAATTTATATGATTTGTGTGTGGGTGAACGAACCTAGCACTATGAAAGCTTACATACCTTAATTTGGCAAAATTCCTCAACAAATCTCAAGAATCTTGACGAACGCCTTGAACCTCTCCTCTTGAAGTCCTCTCAAAGCCCTAAGTGTAAATTAGAGTTGTAAAAACTTACCCAAATCAGTTTATATGCCTAACATATTACTAAAAACTTTTAAATCTAATGGGATAAGGATAAAAACAAAATACCCCTCATTAATTCAGGTAAATTTCCTTAATTGGACATTTTGACGTCAAACGGGCATATCTCCCTCATCCGAACTTGAAATTTAGAAAATCAGGGGTGTTGGAAAGATGATTCAAAGACCTTTAATTTAATATCTTATGGACTACGTATGTCATCATGTACTGAAAATTATGGTCGTTTGAAGTTGACCTAAAACTCACAACTTAAGGTTAACTTGAATAAATTCAAATTAGCTCTTTCCAAATTAGTTCATTCTAAATTTAGCTCTTTCTAAGGCTGGATGTTACATTCATGGAGTCAAAGAGTGTTCCATGTAAGACAAAAGGTGTATAAAATTATAAAAAAAATTAGTTCGAGGGGATAAAGAACCTTAGTTTAGTTAAGGTATGTCCATGTAATTTGGGTTATAGTTGAAGGGATACTTGTGCCTTATCCCATTTTATTTGTTAGAAATATGAAGTGATATTTGTTGTTACTTCGTAATAGCTTTTTATAACACCTTCTTAGTGTTATACTAATAATTTCTTATGCATTGTAATTTCTAAATGTTGATGGGATTGTTTAAATGTTGTATCAGTATTAGTAAAAGTTTTAAAAAATCCATTCCTTCAAGAAAAAAAAAATTAAAATGTCGATTATATATAAATAGTTGTATATTCAATACTATTCCATTTATCATTTGCTATGAAGACATTTTATTTGTGTTATAGTTATTTTAATAGTCTACTTGATTTAAGGCATTGCAGTTTTGCTAACAATTTTACACTTCTGTAGTTACTTATTTTAAACTATTATATGTATACACATGCAGCCCAAACCTCCCTTTATTTTATTTACTTATTGTGTTGTTTTAGAATTCAGATAAGATATTTCTTACGTTTAGACATGTCTTTCAGACTTGCATCGTATTTTAGAATATCTTGTACTTATGACACTAAATCTTGGACTAATATTTTACCTTTTACGCATTTCATATTGTGAAAGACGTAGTGTTTGGGATACTTCGCTTGTCGCTTGAGATAAATGGAGACTATATGTTGAATACAAATAGATTAACCTTAGGTAACCTAGGTAGAGTTGGATTAGGTGGTTTTTAGTGTATTTTGAGGAGTACAAATACCAAATATGCATTATTCTTTAGATGTATTTTATGAATCGTGGTAGAGAAGGACATAAAACCAATAGAAATATGTTTTGGTTCAATAGAGGACCTTAGAAATGACACAACTTTAGGAAGTAAACAAGGTCGCAAAATTTCTAGCTAAAGGAAGCAACTTGTAACACCCCGAAAATTCTACTCTTATCCTAAGTGTATCAACTTGGATTGGGTGATATACTACTATTTCATATATGTTAAGGTCCATTCCAAAGTATGAGAAGTTCTTTGGATGTGAGTTAAGGTCATAATGAACCTTTAGCACAAAATCGAGTTGAGAGGTTCTCTAATGATTATGTTTTACATGTAAGTTCATTTAAGGATACACTTCAATAAATCATAACTCCTATCATATGATGATTTTGTGGCTTAATACGAACCATATGGTAGGTCTTAACATCTTCTTTCAATTGGTTTTGTCCGTTCGCTAATCCAAGTTATGTTCTAAAAGTTATACCCGCGAAACAACGCTCGAAGCGGACGTCCTCCGTGCGAACTAAGCTTCAGTTGCGCAAGCGCGCCCATTACTTTGGAATTCTTTTAGTTTTCACTTCTCTTCACGTTTTAGGAGGGGTGTTTATACCTTTTCCTCATTCCAAAACCCCAACCCATAAATATTAATTTCTTTCAAAAGCCAAAGTCGACTAGTTCAGATTATTTACACTCAAGAACGTCAAGAAATACCAAGGCTAGGGTTCATCCTCCAAGGTTTTTCTTCAAAATTCATCATTAAGGTATGTAAGGTTATTCATAGTGATGGACTGTGTTCATCCTCATGCCATACATCTCAATTTAGTCAGTAAAATTTTAATCTAGGGTTATACCCTTAGTTTCGATAAGTCTTGATATGAGTTGTGTTATTGATTCTTAGTTCTAAATCGTTTGATCATGAGTTGTTATATATATTACTATACATAGAGATCCTTGAATTGTTGTTCATGTCTATTTTTCAACATGAATCCTATTTTGAGTTATAATTTTTTGTAATCTTTCAAAGCAATTATTTTTGTCTAAAACTGATTTCCTGAGAAAGCAAAGATGAGTTTTGAGAAAGAGTTTTAACCAAGATTTGAGCAAGATTATTTTAAAGTATCTTTTGGGAAGAGTTTAAGGGAACAGAAGTTGTTCCAAAAATAATATTTTTACATTGAGAAGAGAAATATAATTCATGATTAGTATTATGGTCGAGTATGTAATCAATGTGTGAGAAATATGAAATCTAGATATGCCATCAATGTTTATGTAGTATGACTTCCCAAGTCATCAATGATCAGATCACAATAAACATGTGTTTTACACTAGTTTTTCTGAGAAAGTAAAGTAGAATTTGAGTAAAGTTAAAGAGAATTTTTGAGTAAAGTTTAAGGGAACTGAGTAGTCTTAAATGTATCATTTTGTTAAATTGAGAATAGAGAAACGTTGAATTCTAAATGGTTTATGAGTTCATAGATTTTTCAAAGAATTTACCTCTTTTAATTGGAAAATTTGAGCAATTATCTCAAACCACAGAATGAATATGTTTTATACATTTGAGCATGAACATATATACATCGTTGGGAGTAATATTGAACATCGATATGAGGATGAGTGTTGCTCCCAATTGCACAAAAAAGTGTACGCGGCTATGCAGGTAAAAGAGCTAGATTATCGAACCCAAAGGAAGGGTTTGATCTATATTTAAATACTAAGAATGCAAGAACCAAATAATAATATTACTTACAATGGTTAGAAAATTCTAGGGTTGCCGCATGCTTAAGGTTTTATGTATCACATCTCATGTAATGAATTAACTATGGTTATCAAATTACTAATTTACAGGGTTGATTTTATGATCAGAATATCCCGACCTCTAATTGCCTACACCAATTGACTGTCTAACTGCATCATTGAGAGAGGATAGAAAGAGTCAATTGGTGATAATTTATATTTCATCCTGTTTAGTAATCAAGCTCGGTGTTCATCAGAGTGTCCATCCTGGGCAAGAAGGTGAACAAGTAATATGCAAGAGAGATCGAGATGTTTGTATTCTTTGGTCTATCTACCTCATTATCTCACAAGTTCAAGAATAGACAATATATTTATCTCTATGGTAATAAATCATGAAATACTAAAACAAGAATACACAATCTCACGCCCCAAGCCTAAACCATGGAAGAAACTGGCACTCGTAAACCATTTTTGGTTCCCAAGCGAACCCTTGGCCTGGCTCATTACTCAACGGATGACTTACTCAAGTTAAATGGAAAATCATGTTGCAAAAATAACTTTAAAAACTTAATTTAAACTCAACTCCATAATTTTCTGAAAATAATTTAACAAATTTTAGTTAAATGCCTCAAAAACTCAAACACATTATAGCCACAAGGAAATAATGATAGATTCCTCAACCTATAAACTATTTGTGAAGCCTCTACTATTATAGAAGGATTATCGGGATAAGACCCATGACTTCCTAACAAATTGAAAATAAAAGTGTTACCCTCCGTAAGCAAGGAGGCCCACCATAGTTAACTGGAACTACAAGTTGTATCAACGAAGCTGTTGTTGATGACCCTAAATACCTATATCTGAATCATAAAAAGATGCAAGTCAAATGGTGTTAGTACATGGATTGTACATGCATGTAATGGGAATTTTAAAGCATAAGCATAAGTTTGAACTGATGGAAAATAAACATACTTACCTCTTCTCAACTCAATCAACTCAACTTAACTCAACTCAATGAAATAGGGCTTAACTAAAGAATAAGTTACTCAACCTAGTGAAACATAGTTCAACTCAACTCAGAGAAATAGGGCTCAACACAATAATAAGATACCTAACTTAGTGAAACATAGTTCAACTCAACTTAGAGAAATAGGGCACAACTCAACAATAGGGTACTCAACTCAAGATGCTCAATGATAAAGCAAAAATTAAAGATATAATATATAGAAAGCTTTAAAACAATAGATAGCAACTCAATTGTATGTAGAAATACAATAATAACTCATTTGTATGTAAAAATACAATATCAACTCTTATTTGGGAGATTCTCTAACCGACAACCATCACTATGATCTATGTGATTATACAACATCTCGCCTATACTGCCAGAACTATCATATACCTTGCCGGGTATAGAACTCCTCAACTAAGTAGATCCACTACTCTATGCTTTTAAATCAATAAGGAATCATCTAAAAATTATGACCCTTTCTACCCACGTTGTCTACATGTTTTATTGGGGTTGTGAGTTGTTTGAACTCTCCTCCATATCGGTGCTCAATACAACTCTCAAAATATAACTTAACTCAATTGTTTTTTAAAACATTTCCTCATCCTCAACTTTGAGATTATTACTCAAAAGGTTTCTCTGAAAAGAGATTAAGCTCCAAAACTCCTCATGAACTCTTTCGAAAATTGGTATTTCCTCTCTTCTTAAATGTAAACAGATTTATTCGTGGAGTACTTAGTTCCCATATATTATTTTGAAAAAAAATGAAACTTGACTCTCCTCATCCTCATCCTAATTTACTCAAGTCTTAAAATAGATTTTAAATAATTGTAAAAGACTTCTCAAAATAGGGTTCATGCCGAATTATGGACATGAACGACTCAATTCAAGGTTTTCAATAACCATATATAGTTCTCAATACTCAAAACTCAATAACTCCAGAACTCAAGGACTCAATAATACTACTCATCTCATGAATGCTCGACTCATAGGGTTATGCCGAATTATGGGCATGACCGACTCAACTGAAGGGCCTCCATGTATAACATATGGTAATCCATAATATTGAAATATAGTTTAAAAATGATTAGAAACTCAATACTCAAGAACATAGAAATTGATAATAATACTCCTCTCAAAGATAGTCAATATATGGAGTTCATGCGGAATTATAGACATGACTAACTCGACTCAAGGGAATCAAGGATAATGTACACTCATGACTACATTCTCCTAATTATTTTACTCACTTACTCGAGTCTTGAAACAATTTATAAGTTATTGTAGAAGAATCCTCGAAAAGACTCAAAGGGAGTTTCTCAAACTTTACTTTTAACTCTTCCTTGAATTTGAATTATGAATTCAAGGGTTATTATTCATTTTATTAATGATCTCTTGATGATTAATGAAGTTTTAATTAGTAGATATTAAGAAGAGAATGAATGCTCGACTCAAATAAACAAGTACAGAACGAGAACAGAGAAAGAAAATGGCCAATTTATTGGGGGCCTGATAAGGAGAATTGTGTGCGGGCCACGTCAGGCCTCCACTTACTAGGGGTCGGACTAGGCGCACTGCCCCAGCCTTCATTTATTGTGGATCTGATTGGATGTACTGCTGGCGCGCCTCCCAAACCCTTATTTACTTAGGGCCTGATTTGAGGCACTATTGGCGCGCCACCCCAGCCCTAATTTAGAAACTTTTGAATTATTCTTCTTAATTTTTGTCTAATTCACCTAAAATTGATTGGATTGTTCCCAATATGCTTAGATTCATCAACCTATCTCAAGTACATGAAAATCTACTCGAATCTAATCAAGAATTACACTCACTCACAAGATCCTCACCTCAAAAACTCAGGAAACTCTATTAACAAGGAATGAAGAACAAAACCTCAAGAAACTCCTCAAGAACTCAAATCATTCAACCTCATGAATTAAATAACGAATAAAAATCACAAGATTGGAGTGTGGTGAACGAATTCAACACTATAGAACTTACATAACTCTTAGGATAAATTCCTTGCTGAAATCCCTCAAAGAATCGCCAAAATCTTGAAAGCTCTTTCTTTTCTCCTCTTTTGCTCTTCTTGAACTCCTCTCAAAACCCTAAGCATATGTAGCAATTGTGAAAACTGATCTAAGTCAGTCTAGATCCCTAAAATATTACTAAGAATGAGTTAGGTTAGTAGGGTAAGGAAAAGAACATAATAACCCTCATTAATTTTGGTAAGTTTCATGTCACACCCCTATGCTACCCCCTAGATGCGGACACGAGACCTAGAATCACGAGTGACCCCAACTAACCCTACTGGCATATCATAAGCCTACTTAAAGATAACTGAATTAAGAAAATACTATACAGAAGATTAAATCATCATAAAACTGTAATGATGGGGAATACCAATTACTATCTGAATAAAAAATCTATGAGTTCAATGACAAATGAAATATAAAACTCCAAAGCTAAAATTGAATATAACCATGTCTGAAATAAAGCCTCTAACTAACTAGAAATGCAGGGACATGCCCCAACTAAATCTAGCAAAAACTGAAATTAAAGTTTGAATGTAGAAAGTAAACATATTTGTCATCCTTGGAGAATGAGGACTCACCACTGATATTGTTTAGCTGAAGATTGGGAATCGATATATTTGTGATCTGAATGTTGAGGACCTGAACCTACACCACGAAAAGATGTAGCACAGAGTATGTGTTAGTACTTGCAAGGTACTAAACATGCAGGATAGAATAAATATGAAAAGGATACATAACTGAACAAAGCATATGGCTAAGAATTGATATAAGATAAGCATTATACTATACTAAAAATACTGAACATGAACTAACTAAATGCAAGGACCAAGTTTATAACATGTTGAAACTGAATACTGAATACTGAACTGTAACTGATAACCTAGTCAATGCAATTGAATCTGACTGTGGGAGCTACCAATAACTGACATAAATCCACATGAGATAAATGTGGAATCCGATGCATATGCCCCATCGAGAGGACCCAATATACCCCGCTAGAGGTATAGAGGCATAACTGGCAGGATCACTAAACTGATGCCCATATAGGGGACTTATAACCTACGAGGTCACGTAGTTATGGGACTTTGAGGGTGACTGAACCTAGTCCACTCGGTATTAAACGTACTCCCAACTGAATATATGTAAATTATAACATAACTGAAGTAATCTGGATACCTCAAGATTCTGACATTCTAACTGAAAATGCAACATTAAGTATTGATAATGAAACATTCTTAATTGATGCACGTACTCCCAACTAGAGTATGTATATGATACATTATGACCGAAATACTGATATACTGAATAGTTCAAACTACTGACATGCAGATATTCATACTTGAAAACTCTTTCTCAACAATAATTCAAAATCATATTATAATATGATCATTGATGACTCGGGAAGTCATACAAAATAAACATTGATGGTATATCTCGATACCATATTGATCATACATTGATGTCCTACTCGATTATTATACTAATCATCTTTTAGAAGATCTTCTCAAAACTCATCTTAACTTTCTCATAAACTCAGTTTCAAATTCAAGTGTTGGCTTTAAAAATCACCTCAAGATTTATAACTCAAAATAGAGTTCATGCTGAAATATACTTATAATGTGACATTAGAAACTAGACCATATATATTTGTTTAACTGACCTAGCATGTGTAGTTTGTGATCAAAGAGAATCTACACAACTAGGGTTTTGAGTTTGATATACCGTGAGTTAACGGTATTTCAAATACATTTCACTTACAACTTGTGTGTGTCTAGGGTCTTTTTGTATTGGTTTCTATGTGTTTTTATCATATTTTGCAGGAAAGATGTTCAGGCGCGGAAGTAAAGGGACAGCTTAAAGAACTGCAGAAAAGGGCATCTACGGAGGTGATCTACGGACCGTAGGTCCATTGACGCTCCATAGGTGATGGTTGTAGATCAGCAGGCAAGGCATGGAAGGCAAATCAGGGAAATCTGACCGAGTGTGGAACCACGGTGGCCATTGACGGTCCGTAGATTGATCTACGGACCATACTGTTGATCCGTAGATTGATACTGTGAGGGTTCTAGTACCTGATTTTTGAAGATTCTAAGTGTGGAGCTACGGAAAGGGATTGGCAGACCGTAGATCGATCTACGGTCCGTACTGCAGCTCCGTCGTTTGCTTCAGAGAAGTTGATTTTTTTTTAAGTTGAAATATTTTCGAAGTCTTGGCTGACAGAAGGGACTCACAGACCGTAGCTCCATTGACGGGTCCGTGAGTCAGTCTCGTGGAATGAAGACGCGTGCCTGGACAAACTTTCCTTCATTTGTTTCCCCTTTTATTTAGGATATGTTTTCTATAAATAGGGCTTGTAAAAATCATTTTTTTTGGGGGGGGGGGGGAGGGGGTTTTAATACTTTTATTCTAGTTCTTGACTAGAGCGATTAACTTGCAACTTTAGCAATTATTAATTTCCTAGTTCGTTTTGAAGATTTGTGTGTTGCAATTCAAGTTGAATTTCTGGGTTTATTATTCTTCTTATGTAAGTTCATGATTCTTTCATCTAAACCAATGAATTGTGTTCATATGATTATGGGTAACTAAACCTCACAACTAGGATTGTGGGAACCAAGAGCGATTAACAAAGTATGAATAGTAAATAAGCAATTCTTGAATAGTGTTTTGCATGCATTGATAATTCTTTCGTTTAGAAGTCTATTTAACGAGTACAAGTGTTAGAACTTGCCTTGATGCTACATGCCGGACCAAGGAGGTGATCAATAAGAAAAGAATTATCAACATAGATTTAGTGTGAGACTATCTAATAGGCTAGTGTCAATTGGTGCGAAGTAATAAATAAGCCAAACATCAATTATGATGTCTAATATGAGGTAAAGGTAAGGGTTAGTAAATTATACACACGTAGCCGGTCCAAGGTGCGGGGTTAAATTCTCTAGATGCCGGACCAAGGATTTAGAGATACCTAACTTATCACTTTGCATGTAATACACTAGGAAAGGATTGCTATTACTAGGATTACTGAGTTATGAGCTTGTGGTGAACACGTATACCCTAGTTAATTTTCTCATCTTGTTAACAACAAAAATTGACTTTTGTTTACTGATTACTTACTGAATTCTTACAATTCACAAATCCCCCCTTTTTATTACTTGTTTCTGGAAGTACTTTGACTAAACGAATATAAGTGTAAGTTAAAGTTAAGTCTAAACCAGTTTCATCGTGGGATCGACCCCAACCTACAAGTTGGGTTCTTTACTTGATAACGATCGCTTATGCTTTTTTAGGGAGGTGTAATTTGAGCATATTAAATTTTCATGCAAAGAAATAAGCAACGATTCTACAAAAACATGATAATCTGGTTAGAAATACTCTAACATCTAATTCACAACTAATATCTAAGGTTTTAGAAACCCTAGGTCTAAACAAGATATAGGAATCAAGAATCTGACTAAATTCTAGAGACCTAGTGGATTAAAGGAATCCACCAGTGAAATCCCACATACATGGTGACGAAATTCACAGAGAAATCTTTCGATTTCAGGGATGGAACTGAAGAAAACTTGTTGCGTTCTTGGAAAGGGCTTTGTCGACTGCTTCTTCTCTTTTTCCTTTGGTTTGATGAATTTTTAGTGAATAAAGGTTTTGGTTGAGTTCTTACTAGGTTATTATGCTTAATCTGAGTAAAACGACGTAGTTTAGGGGTTAAACGTCATAGTTTAGGTTCCCAAAGCATAGGGGATAGGACCAAAACGACCCTAAATTAATTTTGGCGCAGCCCATCCATGAAGAGAACGACGGTCCGTCGTTTGACCTACAGGCCCTCGTTTGGGTTCGTCGGTCAAGTTTTCATTATATGGCTTCACTAAAACAAGAATAACATTTTACTCGGAGATGGGATTTTAGAAAAATCAGTGGTGTTGGAAAGAGGATTCAATTATCTATATTTTTTTAGGTCATGGGCAACCTAAATTCTTTTTTCTGCTAAGGGTATGACCATTTGAAGTTGACCGAACATCAATTTCCCTCTAACTGGTTGTTGACCCGCACCTACGATCCGTAGGTCCACCCACGGATCGTATTGGTGAACTGTGGATTGGATCAGAGACTATTAAGACTTGGGCCTTAAAGAAAGAACCCCACCTACGGTGCGTGGTCCTACCTACGGTCCGTGGGTGGTTCCGTTGGTACTAGCACCAGATTTTCTGAAAACTGGGATTTTATTCATTTTGAGATCCGAGGTGTTACAGTATCTCCCTCTTGGAAACATTCATCCTCGAATGAAATCTAAACTAGCTGGGTATGGAGGGAATGAGCTGCAATCTCCATCACTAAGTACTAAAAATTGATATCTGACTTAACTGAGTTCCAAGAACATGCAAATAAGCTGAAAATGCAAGAAAAACTGAAGAAATAAGGTACTAAGACTGAATTTACGCACGATTAAATTGAATGGCGGGAAGAAAACTATTATCTGAAGTTGAGACAAAATCAAAAGGAAATAGGTGAGAATACTTGGTCATCATGGCTTCTTATGCTTCCCAAGTAGCTCCCTCTACGGACTGAATCCTCCAATTTTGACAAGTATTATCACCCTCTCTTCATGGGTGATACTTTCAGGAAAACCAAATCATCTATCCTAAACTCTAAGTTCCTTCTCCTTACATCTGCATAAGACTTCTTTCTTCAGTCTATTTTTGACGAGCTAAACTTTTTCTCATAGCTTCATAAACCGAATCTGGCCCAATCAAGCCTGCTTCAACTACTAATCCACCTTAGGAACACATAAGCGACCATCTCCCCTTTGGGAGAAAACCTCTACTTTCAATTGATGAACTGTACCTTCCAACTGAAGCAGTATAGGATCACTATATGTTTTTCCATATCCTCCACTACCAATGGAGATTCTAATCTATTATGGATTATCACACCACAATCTGATGTGTTCATAAGACTAACTCCTAAGCGAGCAAGCCGAAGAACATCTTTTGCTAATTCCTTCCCTTTTTCCAAAACATGTGCTACACTACCCTTTAGCGATCGGCTTTATGGCCTGAAGGTAAGAGATAATTCAACTTATAAGCACTGAGATACTACCCTTCCATTATAAGATTGGCTTGTTGGAAACTGGAATCGAACGATCCTAGTTCTACTATCGACTGAGGCATTATAGGAATGTACCCAATCCATGCCTAGAATGATATCGAAATCTACCAATTCTAACTCTACAAGGTTTTCTAAGATGTCTTTTTAAAAGACTATGACAGGGTAATTTTTGTATATCCACCTAGCTATAACTGGGTCACCAACTAGAGTACACGCTGAGAAGGGTTCTGAAAGAGTTTGTGGACTGAAACCTAAGATTATTGCTACAAGGACAGTTACAAAGGTAAGATTAACCCTTAGATATAACGATGCATAAACATCTAAATAAAACACTCGTAATGTACGAGTGACAACATCAGGAGAATCTTCCTAATCCTAGCGAGCATGGAGAGCATAAAACCTACCTTGGCGCTGACCGCCACCTGTACCAGATGACACACCCTACTGAGTTAGGCAACCTAATGGTGCTACTGGAACTGTAGACTGAGCCCTATTATTGTTACCTATTCACCTTGCCTAGTAGAATGGCAATTCTTCAACCTATGACCAGATTGACCACACCCAAAACATCCTTCATTTCCTGCAAGACAGTCGCCAGGATGGTTCTTACCACAGTTTAGACAAGTTCAGTAGGTCCTATTTCTTGAAACACTTCCTTGAGACTTAGAGTCGGGTGCCCTACTATTCTGATCTTATCGAAACTCTGAGCAATTTCCAACACCCGATTTCTGCAAAGAGTACTCATAGTTCCATGTTCTAGCTTTCTTGTTGACCTTAGCTAATTCCCTAAGCTTATGTCCCTCAACTCGTTCATTGTTCTGATTAGTCATACTCTAAGCCAAAAGTTGGATAACATTCTGAAACTAGCATTCTGTGACTAAGCTCTACGAGGAGGCATGATCTGAAACGTATAACGTCGGATTAGAAACGAGAAGTTGGATCATACCTTACATACGATAAGAACAGCAAAGAAAGTGAAGTTTTCCTAAAACACTTTATAGTCTCCCTCTCATTAGATGTGGTGCACTACATACCCATGAAAATGACTCTACTTTGTGTGACTTTTCATACATCCTAGGACTCTTAGATCTAGTTCTCTAATACCAAGTTTGCCTTGCCCCGAGGCTACCCCCTAGACGAGGACACGGGACCTAGCATCACGAGTTACCCCAAGATAACCCTACTGGCATATCATAAGCATACTTAAAGATAACAGAATTAAAAAAATACTGTGAGGAAGCATAAATCATCATAAAACTGAATTGATGGGGAATACACATTACTATTTGAATAAATAATCTGTGAGTTCAATGACAACTGAAATATCAAACTCCAAAGCGAAAATTGAATTTAACTATGTTTCAAATAAAGCCTCTAACTAACTAGGAATGCTGGAACATACCTCATCTAAATCTTGCAAAAACTGAAACAAAAGACTGTAAGTATGCATGATAGAATAAAGTTGAACAAGATACATAACTAAATAAATAATATACCTAAGCAATGATATAAGATAAGCATGATACTGTACTTATAGTACTGAACATGAACTAAACAAATGTAAGGACCAAGTTTATAACATGTTGAAACTGCATACTGAACTGTAACTGATAACCTGGTCAATGTGATGGAATCTAACTGTGGGAGCTACTAATAACCGACATAAATCCACATGAGCTAAATATGAAGTCCAATGTGTACACCCCATTGAGAGGACCCAATATACCATACTAGAGGTATTGAGGCATGACAGGCGTGATCACTAAAATGATGCCCACATATGGGACTTATAACCTACAGGGGAACGTAGTTCAGGGACTTTGAGGGTGACTGACCCTAGTCCACTCTGTATTAAGCCTACACCCAACTGAACATATGTAAATTATAATATAACTAAAGTAAACTAGATAGCTCGAGATTGTGACATGCTAACTGAAAATGCAACATTATCCATTGATGCTTGGACTCCCAATTAGAGTATGTATATGATACATTATGACTGAAATACTGAATAGCTCAAAATATTGACATGCAGATATTCATACTTGAAAATTCTTTCTCAACAAAAATTCAAAATCATATTATAATATGATCATTGATGACTCGGGAAGTCATATTGCATAAACATTGATGGTATATATAGATACCATACTACTCACACATTGATGGCCTACTCCATTGTCATACTACTCATGTTTTAGAAGCTTTTTCTCAAAACTCATCTTAACTTTCACAAAATCTCAGTTTAAAACTCAAGTGTTGGCTTTAAAAAGCTACTTAAGATTTATAACTCAAAATAGATTTCATGCTGAAATACACTTGTAATGTGACGTTCGATACTGGAGAATGTATATTAATTTAACTGACCTACCATGTGTAATTTGTGAACTAAGAGAATCTACACAACTAGGGTTCTGAGTTTCATGCCAAGAACTAAGCAGCGATTCTACGAAATCATGATAATTTGATTAGAAATATCTAACAACTAATTCACAACTAATATTTAATGTTTTAGAAACCCTAGGTCTAAGCAAGATATAGGAATCAAGAATATGACTGACAAACCTGGTGACGAAAGAAATCCACAAGTGAAATCCGACATATACCTGGTGACGAAATTCAAGGAGAAACATTTCAATTTCAGAGTTGGAACTGAAGTAATCTTTTTTCATTTGAGGAGAGGGTTCGGTCAACTACTTCTTCTCTTTTTTCTCTAGTTTGATGATTTTTTAGTGAATAAACCTTTTGGTTAAGTTCTGACTATGTTATTAGGCTTAATCTGAGTAGAACGGCGTAGTTTAGGTGCCCTATGTATATGTGAAAGGAACAAAACCACCGTAACTTAATTTTGGCAAAGCCCATCCATGTAGAGAACGACGGTCTGTCGTTTAACCTATCGGCCGTCATTTGGGTTTGTCAGTCAAGTTTCCCTGACAGGGCTTCATTAAATCGAGCATAATATTTTACTCAGAGATGAGATTTTAGAAAACTCGGTGGATTTGGAAAGAGGATTCAATTATCAATCATTTTGTAGGTCATGGTCCACCTAAATTCATTTTGTGCTAAGGGTTATGACCATCTGAAGTTGACCCAACATCAATTTCCCTCTAACTGGTAGTTGACCCTCACCTACGGTGAGACCTACAGTTTGTAGGTCCGACCACGGATCGTACTTGTCGATCGTTAGTGAGATCAGAGGAAATTAAGAATTGGGCCTTTATGACGGAACCCCACATATGGTCCGTGGGTGGTTCCGTTGGTACGAGCACCAGATTTTCTGAAAATTGGGATTTTCTTTGTTTTGAGATCTAAGGTGTTACAATATCTCCCATTGGAAACATTTGTTCTCCAACAAAGTCTAAACTAGCTGGGTATGGAGGGAATGAGCTTCAATCCCTACTAATAAGTACTGAAAATTGATATCTTAGTGAACTGAGTTCCAAGAACATGCAAATATGCTGAAAATGCAAGAAGAACTGAAGGAATAAGGTACTAAGACTGAATTTATGCACAATTAAACTGAAAGACTAGAAGGAGACTATTATTTCAAGCTGAAACAAAATTGAAAGGAAAGACCTGAGGGTACTTGGCCTTCATGGCTGCTTCTGCTTCCAAATTAACCTCTTCTATGGACTGACTCCTCCAAAGTTGACAAATATCATCACCCCCTCATCATTGGTGATACTTTGAGGAAAACCAAATCATCTATCCCATACTGTAAGTTCCTTCTCCTTACATCTGCATAGGACTTCTGTCTTAAGTCTATTTCTGACGAGCTCAACTTTTTCCCATAGCTTCATAAACCAAATCTGGCCCTATCAAGGCAGCTTCACCTACTAATCCACCTTAGGAACAGATAAGCGACCATCTCCCCCTTGTGATAAAACATCTACTTTCTATTTATGAACTGCACCTTCCAACTAAAGTACTATAGAATCACTATCTATTTTTCCTTTTTCTCCACTACCAATGGATATTCTAATCTATTCTGGATTTGCACATCACTATCTGATGTGTCCATAACACTAACTCCTAAGCAAGCAAGCCGATGAACATCTTTTTCTAATTCTTTCCCTTTTTCCTTAACATGTGCTACACTACCCTTTAGAGATCATCTTTATGGCCTTAAGGTAAGAGATAATTTGACCTATTTTCACTGAGCTACTACCCTTCAATTCGAAGACTGGCTCATTGGAAACTGGAATCAAATGATCCTGGTTCTACTATCGATTGAGGCATAACAAGAATGTAACCAATCCATGCCTAGAATGATATCGAAATCTACCATTTCTAACTCTACAAGGTTTGCTGAGTTGTTTTCTGAGAGACTATGACATAAAGTTCTTTCTCCTTCAAAATTTGCAAAATAATTCGGAGGTGTTTACCATGGTCTTCACTACTTCTCAAAAATATTAAAATATCATCTATAAAAACAACCACAAACTGATCAAGATAAGGCTTGAATACTCGATTCATTAGATCCATGAATACCGCAGGAGCATTTGTCAATCCGAATGGCATCACCAAAAATTCATAATGACCATACCAAGTTCTAAAAGCAGTTTTAGGAACATCCTTCTCTCTAACACGCAGTTGGTGATATCTAGACCTTAAATCATTCTTTGAGAATACTTTACCACCCTTCAGTTGGTCAAACAAGTCATCAATCCTTGGTAGTGGATATCTATTCTTGATTATTATTCTGTTCAATTGTCTATAGTTAATACAAAGCCTAAGAGTGCCATCTTTCTTCTTTACGAATAAAACAGGGGCTCCCCAAGGAGAAACACTAGGTCGAATAAAACCTTTCTCAAGAAGTTCTTGCAATTGAGCTTTAAATTCTCTTAATTCTTCCAGAGCCACTCTATAAGGAGTGATAGAAATAGGGGTAGATCCAGTAATAAGCTCGATTGGAAATTCAACCTCTCTTTCCGGGGGCAATCCAGGAATGTTTTCTGTGAGTACTTCTGGAAATTCACATACAACAGTTATGTCCTTCATACAAGGACTCTCCAACCGTGTATCAACTATGTGAGCAAGGTATACCCCACAACCTTGATGCATCAACTTTCTTGCCAAGGCCGCAGAAATGAAACTAGATGTCAATGATCTTTCACCTTGTACAATAATGTGTGAAAATGTCAGATCTTTAAAAGTCACATGCTTAGACCTACAATCTACCACCTCATGATATTTATAAATCCAATCCATCCCGATAATAACATCAAAATCGTTGAAGGGCATTTCAATCAAATCAGCAGAGAAAACTAGGTTTTGAATCACGAAGGGACAATCTTGGTAAACTCAATTACACACCACTTGAGAGCCCAAACGACTTTCAACCCGCACAACATAATTAAGTCTCACAGATTTCACATTTTCAGGAAGAACAAGAGATGAACAAATATTGTAATGTGTAGAACCCGAATCAATCAATGTAAACACACATAAGACAAATAAGTGAAATATACCAACAACCACATCTTCTCCATCTTGATCATCCATCTGCCTCATAGCATAGCACGTGCAGTAACCCTTTGTCCACTAGCTTGATTAGCTCCACTTGTACCTGCTGCTTGGGTATTTTTAGGTTTTGCACCTCTATTAGTTTGAGGAGGATTAATAGAAGACTTATGAACTAAGCCTTCAGTTCTCAAGGAAGAAGAATTATTAGGATTAGGACAATCCTTCTCTTTATGATCAAAGCTCCCACAATTGAAACATGCACCAGAAGTTCTCCTGCAAGTACCATAATGATTCTTTCCACATTGCGGACAAGTGGAAACATGAGGCTTGTCTTGGCCATAATTTGGAGTGTTAGTTGTAGAAAAATCTTATCTGATTTGCTTTTGTTGTGGTGGCTTGTTATCACTACGAGCCTTAGAATTATCAGACCTTCCCCTTTTTGATGGACCCCCAAATTTTGGTCTAGGCTTTCAGAATTTGTTATCATTTCTACTAGCTTCTTCTTTATCAAGTCGTTCCCAAGTAAAAGCAGCAGACACTAACTTACAAAAGTTCTCATGTTGAAGGATCGCCACATTCTTTCTAATGGAATCATTTAAACCGTCTTCAAATTTCCTGCACTTGTCTTTTTCCTCTTTAATAATACCCCTAGCATAACGAGAGAGCCTTAGAAACTTATGTTGGTGCTCAGCAATAGACATGCGTCGCTGCCTTAAATTTAAAAACTCCTTTCTCTTTGCATCACAATAAGCAGGTGGGACATACTTCATACGAAATTCCCTAAGAAAATCATCCCAAGTAAGCATATGAGGTTTTACCTTGGCAATTGGAACACTTACCCACAAATCTTATGCATCCTTTTGTAATAGTGAAAAAGCATACTTAAATTTGGCAACATTCGAACACTCTAACTGCTCAAATACCCTCTCTCTGTGCTCCAGCCATTGTTCAGCATCCGTGGGATCAACGGTGCCTTCAAACTCCACTCCACCCATTTTCCTCATTTTCTCAAAGTTAATCACATTGGGATCATGCGTTGCTTCAGCCATGTGGTGGAAGAATTCAACCATTTGTTGGAAAGAAGCATACATGGCTTGAGTACCACGGCTCACGTGAAGATGTGAACCAGCTCTTACACCTTGATGGTTTCCCATTTCAGACCAACTAGTATGGGGAACATATTGGTTCGAGAAAGGTTCTCCAACCTCGTTTAGTGCATGAGGTTAGGGAACAGAGGTACCCGAACCTTCACGATCAGCTTCCATGGGTCGGTAAGAAGAAGAGGCTATAACTAAATTCCTTCAAAAGAGAATATCACATTTTATTAGGGACATGTACATGATGCATGTGCACTCTACATGTGATAAAAATATTATAACACATGTAAGTGAACAAATAATCCAAATAGAACCTTTTTCGAAAGCGAACAAGTATTCAAGTAATTCACATCAAAAATCCTAGAACCACAAACCTAGGCTCTGATACCAACACTTGTAGTGACCCTTCCAAAATAATATAAGCCAATAACTCACGAGAATTTTGCATATATTGTCCTCACACTACTAAAACTAACATAAAAAGAATATTACCAACTTCCGAGTACCCAAACTAGGTCGTTCATGCTTCACACAATCATTCAAAATTACTGGTAAATTTAATATTTTACAAGACATGGTTTTACACACCCCAAAAGAACCAAACATATAGACATACTTATATTACAACCCATGGTGACATGATCAAATTAGTCCTCAAAATTTCATGTAAATATACAACACATAGATCATGTACAAGTCCCAAGGTTTATACAAAAATAGATGCCTATATGCAAATGTGATCTTCCTGAAGGCTCTCAAAATTTCCATCTACAATGGCCAGCTTCATGCAACCACTAGATCATTCCCTATGATAGAAACAACTATCACTAAGCATATAGCTTAGTGGTGTAAAAACTATAGGTTTGGAGCCATCCGATTCACCAAGTTAACTTTCTCAAGTCATGGGCAGCACCATCGAAACATAATAATTAAATCAAGTAAACAATATAATAAGAGTATCATGTTCGATATTTAAAGATCTAAATGTCAAGAACACTCATAGCATCATTTTCCAAGAGATTCAATAACAAGGCTCGCCCAATATATACATCATGTCGTCACACCAAGCACAAGCAGGTACCAAGAAGGGCCGACACCCTGTATCAAGAAGGGTCAATGCCCAATAATCAGTAGAACCAAGAACCATATTAAAAATGGCTTCGTAGTTCGTACTTAAAATGGACAACATCCATTTTTAAGACAGACTAAAAATTCAGAGTCAAGATGGCAAACGATCCAAATCAAGAGGCATGCCAATAGTGACAAAGTCACAGCCACAAGAAGGACAAGGTCCCAACAAGAGTGCCAAGTGATCAACAATCCGTACAAGTGGGCGAGTTACACAAGCGTCTTTAACGTCTTAAAGGATACCAACACGACAATGCAAAATGACAAGAGGTAACCAAGGTACCAACATCAACCTTAAGATATACCAGCAATTAAAAGAGTGAAAGTACAAGTTTATACACAAGCCTCAGTGCTTTAGCAAAGAAACATTCAAACACAACTTAGCGAGTTCAGACCGAGACCAACCAACGTTTCAAGGTCCTCAACTTGTTCACGAGTATATACAACTTTAAAAATATAATTAAATAACTTCTTTAATTCCTAGTATCTCAATAATGTCAAAATAAAATAGGATTATCATCACAAATAAGCTTAGCCTGTACAAATACGACCATGCTCCCAAAACAGTGTTTCTGGCCAGCCTAGTACCATATGTTGCAACTTAGATTTGAAAAGGAAAATGGCAAAACTGGACTTTATAATATTCATGAAAGATGTAGATACATCTCTTAAGGTTGAAAACAAACAATAATCACCACAAAATATATTTTGTACAAAAAGATATATTCAAAACACTAACAGTTGTCCATATAGGATTTCTACTTACGAACTCTGGACAGAACTTGTCCTATGGTGCGTCCCATATTTCAAATCCATAACCGCTAAATTAGAGTTTTACATAAACATAAGTGTTGTAGGTCTACGAATTATCTTTCAAGATCATATTTATTCATTGTAAACGAAGTTCTATAACTCAAGTGATGCTTTAAATACTTAAAACTACCCAGTTCAAAAACAGAATTTACCACTTACCAAAAAGAAGTGTGTGTCTCGAATTCCAGCCAAAAGGGCCAAGTTTTTCTCTTGTGATTTTGATGAAAAACTTGTTAGATAATGTTCTAAGGTTCTTATACTTCAGGTGAGAAAAATTTGACTAGAAGAGTTGTCAAAATACAGTTTCAACAGTGATGTTAATCACAATGCGCAACTTTCTCCAAAAGGTGGCTGCCCAAGTAGTTGTGTGTTTCCCAAAATGCATACATATACACGTATATATATATCCCTCACCTCCTTTTAAAGTTATACATAATTCTAGTTAGAATATTACAAAAATACCCAAATACAATACCTTAAAATACGATCACAATTTATGTTACGCAGGTTTTCAATTATCACAAAACTTCAATTTCCCAAAATGAGAATAAAACATATTATACTAATTAAGCAACTGTAAATCAACATGTGACTCTTGGTTAATATTTAGGGGTGTTACAGGGCTTCACTAAAACAAGCATAACTTTTTACTCATAGATGGGATTTTAGCAAACTGGGTGGAGTTGGAAAGAGGATTCAATTATGTATCATTTTATAGGTCATGGCCCTCCTAAATTCCTTTTGTGGTAAGGGTTATTCCCATTTGAAATTGACCCAACATCAATTTCCCTCTAACTGGCTGATGACCCTCTCCTAACGTCAGACCTACTGTCGGTAGGTCCAACCACGGATCGCACTTGTCAACCGTGGGTGGGATCAGAGAATTTTAAGACTTGGGCCTTAAACACAGAACCCCACCTATGGTCCGTGGTCCTAACTATGGCTCGTGGGTTGTTTTGTCGCTACTTGAACAAGACTTTCTAAAAACTGGGATTTTTTTCGTTTTAAGATCCGAGGTGTTACATTTCCTTAACTTGGTAGTCTAAAATAAAACGGACATATATCCCTCATCCGAACTCAAAATTTAGCAAATTCAGTGGCGTTGGAAAAAGGTCTCAGAGATCTTTCATTTGATATCTTTTGGGTCTCTTAACTCATCATGTGCTGAAAGTTATGGTTGTTTGAATTTGACCCGAAACATAAAAGAACTTAGGAATGACTTGAAAGAATTCTATTTAGTTCTTTTTGGAACTGAAGGTGCTACATCTATTGACCTTGACACTTAAGAAAATTTGAAATTTCTCCATAAAATCTCACTCGCTACAAAGAATGGTTAGAGTCTTAGCTCAATTTTTTTTAGAGTGTTACATTATCTCTCCCTTGGGATCATTGGTTCTCGAATGATGGTTGGATTTGGTATGGAATGTAGTCTCACTATCTTCTCTAACTCATGAATTTGCCTACTAACACAGGCTGGTCTGATTCAGACCAAGAGTTGGGACATTCTATAGCACCTAAGTCAAGAACGATGCTATTGTGAACATTTTCATACTCTCTCTTAAGTTACCTTATCTGAAACAAAGAAAATCTTGGCATGAAGTAGGACTAGGAATACCATGCCTCATTGGCTGCAACTCAAAGCTCCCATATGGTAAGATAGCCTCTGATACCAAGGCCTGAGTCTAAAGGCACACTCTTACTGTATACAAGCTTAACCCAAATCCTTAGGTTCGGGATCTATACCTCTCTATAAGGAATCTCATCCCAAGAATATTTCTCTTTACCAACACATTTAATCTTCGTACTATAACAACTCAATGAATCCTATTAACCAACTCCTTAACAAGTTCTCATTCTCTCATCATCTCTACCATACCAACTAGAATTTCCTGCATTACTACTCGGAACCAACTATAGGATCTCATTTAACTATTTCTCATAGTAAAACTTCATCCTCATCTTCCTCCTCATTTATAACCTTAGGTTGAATTATAACACCATCATTATCATGATAAGAACATTAATCTTCTCCTTCTAACATCACTCCACTACTAAAAGGACCTTTGAAAAGATATCTCCCATGATCTTTTGAACTCATTACTATCTTATTCTCAACACTTGACTTGATTTCCTATCTTATCATCTCCTCTAAAGTCTAAAGATGAAACTTGAAAGTTATGGACCTATTTCATCATCTCTAAATTGGTCTACATCCCTTTCACTAAATCACTCAGGAAAAGATTACGTCAAGACTACTGAACTCTCCATAAGACGGTACTAAGACCTCTTTCTAAGATGCTTCTCTCAACCTCTTCTCATCGGCTCCTAAGGTTGTTTTTATCCAATAATTTAGGAAGATTACACTTGCACCAGCGTATCCCATATTTTCAGCTTAATTGTACAATCTAGTCAAACTTAAAAATCATAACCCCAACTGGGACCTCGTCTGGTCACATACCACCTCAGGTATACCTCTTACTACTCTACCTTCATTCCTCTCCTTTATGGGTCATAATACCATATTTTCATTGAAAGATACCACTTTGTTCTCCTCACCTATTTAGGGTTAAGCCTACTAGATAAAATCTCAAAACTAACACCATCACCCTCATGTTGCCATCTTTTGATCACGACATTCTTATCAAATACAAGCTTAGTGTCTAGTACTAAACACGGATATCAATATGGTTGTTAACACCTTATACTACTTTCGACTACTAGAAAATTCAAGAAATAATAACCCACTAAGATCTCACGACAAGTAGACAATCTTTAGCTCTTCTTCTACCCTCTATCCTAGATACAAGTATACTCTATCTCATCCTAACTAGTAACTATTCCTCTTCCTTTATTAAGATTTTCTACAACATTTTTATTCCTTATTCCACTCATAAAGGAACTCATCACTTATAACTAAATGGGTGCATGATTACAATAACATAATCCACCCTATCACTATATCCCTTTCATAGATTTATTCACCTCTGCATGTTTTTCTTTTAACTTAAGGACACTTTTTACTACTACTGCTCATAATCTCATAATTCATATTATCTTTTAGGGTGAAAATACCACCCAAGCCCTAAACATACTCTCTCATAAGGATTTCAGCTGAAACATGGCTAAGAGAAAAGAGTACAACTCACTTTTAGCTCAAATGCATGATTCACATGAATATGAGTGCATTTTCTCGAACTCGACACTTAACTCTCTCACTTGCTTCTCTCAAGCCCCTCTGCAGTCTCATGACCTCTTCAAGATGTTTTCTAAGAGGAACTCATCCATAAATGACTGACTTTGCTTTTCAACCACCAGTAGTATTACAGGTAGTCGAATGGATATGAGAGCACATGAGTTTGAATAATTCCCATATAACACGATTCTACTGCACAATTTTGAGTATGAAAGAAGTGAAACTTTTTTAAAATGTCTGTAGTCCCTCATCTATAGAAGTTGGGCCCTCACAACCATAAACAACACCATACTGACATGGGTTCAAAGATACCCTAGGACACTTGAACTCTATGCACTCATACAAAGTTTTTCACACCTCGAGCCTACACTCATGACGTAATTGGCACTCGAAAACCATTGCTTGCTCCCAAGCGAACCCTTGGCCTAGCTCATTACTCAATGCAAGACTTACTCAAGTTAAATGGAAACTCATGATACAAAAATAACTTTAAAAAATTAATTCAAACTCAACTCCAATAATTGTGTGAAAATAATTTAACAAGTATTAGTTAAATGCCTCATGAACACAAAATCATTACAACCACATGGAAAAAATGATAGACTCCTCGACCTTTAAACTATCTATGAAGCCTCTACTATTACAGAAGCATTATCAGGAAAAGACCCACGACATCCTAACAAACTAAAAAATAAAAGTGGAAAACTCCAGAAGCAAAAAGGCTCACCATAGCTATTTGGAACTGCAAGTGTTATCAACGAAGCTTCTGTTGATGACCCTGAATGTCTGTATCTGCATTATAAAAAGATGCATGCCAAATGGCTTCGGTACATGGAATGTACGTGCATGTAAGTGAAATTCTAAATCATAAACATAAGGTTGAACTGATGGACAAGAAACATACTTACCTTTTTTCAACTCACTCAACTCAACTCAACTCAATGAAATAGGGCTCAACTAAACAATAAGGTACTCAACTGAGAGAAACATAGTCCAACTAAACTCAGAGAAATAGGGCTCAACTCAATAATAAGATACGCAACTTAGTGAAACATAGTTCAACTAAACTCAGAGATATAGGGCTCAACTCAACAATAGGCTACTCAATTCAAGATACTAAAGGATAAAGCAACAATAAAATATTCAATATATGGAAAGATGTAAAACAATAAATAGAAACTAAATCTTATGTTAAAATACAATAATAACTCATTTGTATGTAAAAATACAATAACAACAATTATTTGGGAGATTCTTTAATCGACAACCATCACTATGTCGCCCATACTGCCAAAACTGTCATATACCTTGCCGGGGTATACAACTCCTCAACTAAGTGGGTCCACTAGTCTATGCTTAAAATTAATAAGGAATCATCTAAAAAGTATGACCATTTCTACCCACGTTGGCTACATGGTTTGTGGGGGCAGTGAGTTATTTGAACTCTCCCACATATCGGTGCTCAATACTACTCTCAAAATAAAACATCGCTCGTATATTTTTAAAAACACATTTCCTCATACTCAACTTTGAGATTATTACTTAAAAGGTTTCTCTTAAAAGATATTATACTCAAAAACTACTCATGAACTCTTTCTGAAATCGGTGTTTCCTCTCTTCTTAAATGTAAAAACATTTACTATCTCGAATACTTAGTTTCCATATATCATTTTGAAAAAAATGAAACTTGGCTCTCCTTATCCTCATCCTCATTTACTTAAATCGTAAAACAAATTATAAATAATTGTAAACGACTTATCAAAATAGTGTTCATGTCGAATTATGGACGTGAACGACTCAATTGAAGGTTTTCAATAACGATATATAGAACTCAATACTTGAAACTCAATAACTCCATAACGCAAGGACTCAATGATACTAATAATCTCAAGAATGCTCGACTCATAGGGTTCATGCGGAATTATAGACACGATCGACTCAACTCAAGGGCCTCCATGTATAACATATGGTAATCTAGAATTATGAAATATAGTTTCAAAAAGGATTAGGAACTCAATACTCAAAAACATAGAAGTTGAAGATACTACTCCTCTCAAAGATACTCAATTTATAGAGTTCATGAAGAATTATGGGCATTACTAACTCGAATCAAGGATGTCAATGATAATGTAGACTCATGAATACATTCTCCTAATTATTATAATCAATTACTCGAGTCTTGAAACAATTGAAAAGTTATTGTAGAAGACTCCTCGAAAAGACTCAAAGGGACTTTCTCAAACTTTACTCTTAATTCTTCCTTAAATTTGAATTATGGATTCAAAGGTTATGATTCATGTTATCAATGATCTCTCGATGATTAATGAACATTTAATTAGTAGGGATTAAGATGAGAATGAAAGCTCGACTCAAATAAACACGTATGGAATGAGAACGGAGAAGGAAAATGACCCACTTATTGGGGGCCTGATTGAAAAAATTGGTGGCGGGCTGTGATGAGTTCACAAATTGGACTCATTTAGGGCTTTATTTTGATAGAAATAGTGTCCTCAAATGCTTATTTTGTCTCAATATCTGATGAAAACTCTTAAGTTTCAGGTATTTGATGTTTTAGTGGAAACATGGACACTTAGGCGCAAAAAGGAACAAAAAGGCTGAAAATAACAAAGAAACTAGAACCTAAGCATCGCCAAGCACACTTGCCGATTTGCCGAAGGGACTCACTCTGCCCTTCGTTCCAGTACGCGAAGACCTGAAGGAGAAGGATTAAAACGGCGATGAAAGTAGCAGTCGGCGCTTCGCCGAATAGTTCCGCTAAGCAGTACTATACTGCCCAATGGCCTAGAACATGAAGATGCTGAAGGGAAGCATGAAACGGTGATGAGACAGAAGAAGGGAGAGTTACCGAGTTATTTTGTGTCCTCGACTAACCTCGCCGAGTGATTCGCCAACACTAATTTCTGAAGTCTATAAATACTAAACTCTTTATTAATTTTAGGGAGTCGAATTATTATTATAATTTTACAATAGAATAGTACTTTTTGGATATTTTCTCTCAAGTTTGGAGAGGGTTTTTGTTTGGGAGACTTGAAGAAAAAAGAATTTCATCTTCCCCAAGTTGGAAGTGGGTCTTGTCCATTCTTCTTCCTTTGCTTAAATCAAGGTTTAATTCCTTATACCCATTTGATTTTAGTATCATTTTACGTATATTTTGTTATTTCTTGATGTGTGGCTAAAACCCCCCATTCTTGGGGTGTTATTTAGCAAATATGTGTTGATATTATTGTTGGGTCTTGTTTGCTGATAGGTTAGATGTATTTTAATGGTGATTTCACCTAGTGGTTGTACTTTAACTTAATGGGTTTGTAGTTGCACATACAAAACCACCCATGTGTTTTCGGCTTGCTCGAGAAAGAGGTCGCGAAACCAAGACTGCTAGACTGATGGCCTAAGGAGTGGGTCAATATGAGGTTCAGCCCGAGAGGGTGAGCCCTAGTACCATATCCTAACACTCAGCTCGAGAGAGTGAGTGGGGTAAGGTGTAGGCTGGCCTTCATGCAGCAAATGGGTGTCAGAGAGGAACCCATTTGAAACGGGATAAGTTGCCCGAGAGGAAACTTATTTCCATCTAAAGCTTAGCCTAGTCACTATTATATTGCAAATTTCATATCGAAAAACGCACCCAACTATTTATCTCAACTTGTATTGCGGTCACACCCCAAGAACTTTACCCTATTCTTCATTTTCTTGATATTTTCATTGTTTTTACTACTTGTGACAAAACCTCCATTTGATATTTGACACTTTTGTGTCACCCCCTTTAATTTACTATGTTTTTGTTCGTCAATGTCTTTAGTTACGACTAGTTAGAGCTAAATTTTATTTTTCTATCAATCCTCAAAACCACTCCCTTGGGACAAGATCCCAACCCTTGGTTGGGTTACTTTATTATCGGCGATCATAGACACTCGTATTGTAGGTTAGTGTCGTTGGTCACGATAAGCATCAAAATGGCGCCGCTGCCAGGGAGTGGTGTTATTTGAGAATTTTTTTTTGTTAAGTAGAATTTTACATTCTTCCTTGTTTTAGTTTTACTAATCTAAATTGTAGTTTTGTTTTGCTAGTTTGAGTATCAGAATAGGAAATAAGGATGGAAAATCATTATGGATATCACACGGATCATCACCTTCTGAAACTATTGAACCTCAGGGATAACCTCCTGACATTTAAACAGGTAGGGGATGAAACAATACAGGAAATGTGGCTGAAGTTTCAAGCAGTGCTGCAACCATACCCATCTCATAGGATGACAGACAAGGGGATACTGGAGTGCTTCTATAGGGGTCTAGGACTCGAGAATAGAAGCATAGTTGATCAACATTGTGAGGGCGGTATCCTACAGCAGCCCTATCAAATTGTGGCAAGACACATTGATGGCATGGTAAAAGCCAACAAAGAAGCAAAAAGAAAGCAGGAATGGGACGCACTAGTCAACCATCTAGATGTTCTATCCACCCGAGTCACGGAATTAGAAATACAAGCCATGGAAAAGAAAAGCACTTCTCCCTCCAATAGTGTAAATATGGGAAGAAGTAGAGAGGTGTGCAGTATGATGAAGCTCTGTCACTCATTCAACAAAAAATTGAGGTACATGACAAGATGTTGAATGAGATGAAGGAGAACACCAAAATGCTAAACGAAGCATCAACCTCTAACTCCATGACTATTCAGCTGCAAAATGCTCAAATTGGCCATTTGATATCAAATCATTACCCACCATTCACGGAAGACTCACCTAATTACAGCATGGGTGACTCCGAGGATAAAGAATAGTTGCTGACTTGCATCATGTCGCGACGTTAACTAAGGCGCTGTTTGGGAAATAACCCAAAACCCATTAATATTTTATATTTACGTATTGGTAAAATAATGATTTGTGTGGTATAGGTTGGAATGTGAAAAGTGCTCAAAAATTGCAGGGTGACATGCAACATATCCAATTGGTGAGTCGCAGAAGAGGTTTACTGGAAAGATCCGTAAAACTCGGTGAAACAAGTGAATGTTTGGCGACACGCCAACAAATCCGGTGATTTAGATTTATATCATCGAGTACGCAGAAATTGGATGACACTTGAGTAGAGTTGAAACAAAGTGACTAGGAAGCATTCGAGGAAATGGGTTGAAAATAGGTGGGTTGGGTTGTTTAGCACTGATGTGGAGAGCTTGCTGAATTACTCAATGACTCGCTTAACGTCCCCACCTCACCTTCTTTCTAATGCCAAAATTGTGGAAAATCTACACCCAATAGTCGCAGAAGAACCATGCCGCAATGACAGATAGAGCAACCGCATAGCTAGGATCACTTCTTTACCTCACTATTTATCTTACTTATTTTTAGTTCTGAGTACTTTTATTCGCATTTGAGAACAACTACTTTTATTTGAGGTGTGGTGAGGCCCACACCTTTTGTGTGTGCTATTTGTGACTCGTGTTTTCCTATGTATTCGGGCTTTGAACTATCATTATGGTTATTACTGGTTTTTCTGTGGATGTTTGAGCTTGAGGCTCCTTTTATATTTTTTATTGCAAATGATTTTGACCCTTCCTGAAATTTTTTGAATTTTTCGCAAATTTTTGCCACCCATTGTGAGTTGAATATGGTTGTTCTTTTGCAAAAGATTGAGTGTCAGTCTCGATAAATACTAATGACTTGAATAGTGCTCTCAATTGAACGAACATGAAAGCGAGGCTATGACGAGGCCAAATGAAGTTGCATAAACAATATGTGAACTCTTTGCATCTCGTTGTAATTAGCCATTTATTGAATTGATTTTCTTGTAATGACCGCTGCACAGTAGCGAAAGTGTGTAGTATTGTTTGACTTAAGTGTCGATGCCTTGTGTGATTATCTTACTTTGAACTAGGCGTGTAAAAACCCAGAATTTACCCCGTTAGTCTGATTGATTTAGAAAGGTGTACTCTTTAGATGATCTTAGGCAACTTTAAAGAGTGTGAGCCACATTTGACATATACCTCTTTTGTGGCCAACCCGTGAGCATGTGAAACTCTTTTGAACACCTTTTTGGGCCTGACCTTTCTTTGGAAAAGCCTTGATGAACCCTAGACCTTACTTGACCCACTACCTATAATCCTCTTGATTTGTGGTTTAGCGAATAGCCAACTAGGCCAAAAGCCTAAGTTGGGGGTGTGGTAAAAAGGAAAAGGAGAAGTCAAGAAGTGCAGGAAAAGTCTCCCTTAACCCATGGTGTTGCATAATAATGGAACCCTTAAAAAGGAGAAGTTAAGAAGTGCAGGAAAAGTCTCCATCTTCTTGGGATCTGATTGGGCGCACTGCCTGCGCGCTGCCTGATGAGTCCACAAATTGGACTCATTTAGGGCTTTATTTTGATAGAAATAGTGTCTTCAAATGCTTATTTTGTCTCAATATCTGATGAAAACTCTTTAGTTTCAGGCATTTGATGTTTTAGTGGAAGCATGGACACTTAGGCGCAAAAAGGAAAAAATAGGCTGAAAAGAACGAAGAAACTGCAGCCAGAGCATCGCCAAGAACACTTGGCGATGCTCCGAAGAGACGCACTCCTCCCTTTGTTCTAGTACGCGAAGCCTTGAAGGAGAAGGATCAAAAAGGCGATAAAAAGAGCAGTCGACGCTTTCCCGAATAGTTCCGCGAAGCAGTACTATACCGCCCAATGGTCCAGAATGTGAAGATGTTGAAAGAAAGAACAAAACGGCGATGAGACAGAAGAAGGGCGAGTGGCCGAGTTATTCGGCGGCCTTGACTAATCTCTCCGAGAGATCCGCCAACACTAATTTCTGAAGTCTATAAATACTAAACTCTTTATTAATTTTAGAGAGTCGAATTATTATTATAATTTTTGCAATAGAATAGTACTTTTTTGGATATTGTTTCTCAAGTTTGGAGAGGGTTTTTGTTTGGAAGACTTGAAGAAAGAAGAATTTCATCTTCCCCAAGTTGGAAGGGGGTATTCTCCATTCTTCTTCCTTTGGTTAAATCAAGGTTTAATTCCTTATACCCATTTGATTTTAGTATCCTTTTAGGTGTATTTTGCTATTTCTTGATGTGTGGCTAAAAACCCTCATTCTTGGGGTGTGATTTAGCAAATATGTGTTGATATTATTGTTGGGTCTTGTTTGCTAATAAGTTAGATGTATTTTAATGGTGATTTCATCTAGTGGTTGTAGTTTAATTTAATGGGTTTGTAGTTGCAAATACAAAACAACCCATATGTTTTCGGCTTGCTCAAAAGAGAGGTCGTGAAGCCAAGACCGCTAGACTGATGGCCTAAGGAGTGGGTCGACATTAGGTTCAACGCAAGTGGGTGAGCCTTAGTCACATATCCTAACACTCAGCTCGAGAGAGTGAGTGGGGTAAGGCGTAGGCTGGACTTCATGCGGCAAATGGGTGTCCAAGAGGAACCCATTTGAAACGGGGTAATCTGCCCGAGGGGGAACTTATTTCTATCTATAACTTAGCCTAGTCACTATTATCTTGCAAATTTCCTATCGAAAGCATGTACCCAACGATTTATCTCAACCTGTATTGCGGTAACACCCCATGAACTTTTCCACATACTTGATTTTCTTGTTTTTTTTGCTGTTTTTACTACTTCTGACAAAGCCCCCATTTAATATTTGACACTTTTGTGTCACCGCCTTTAATTTATTATGTTTTTGTTCGTTAATGTCTTTAGCTACAACTAGTTAGAACTAAATTTTATTTTTCTATCATTTTGTAAAACCACTCCGGGAGACGACCCCAACCCTTGGTTGGGTTACTATATTATGGACGAGCGTAGATACTCGTACCGTAGGTTAGTGTCGTTGGTCACGATAAGCATCAAAATGACGCCGCTGCCGGGAAGTGGTGTTATTTGAGAATTTTTAGACTAGTAAAATTTTGTTCTTCTTAGTTGTAGTATACTTACCTAATTTTTAGTTTTCTTTTGAGTATTTGTGTTCCACAACAGGACATATAAGTGCAAACAGGGAGAATAGATGCCAAGCGGGCCACTCAAGGGGTGGTGTTTTTCATCGAGACGACATCGATGATGCTAATAGTGTTTATAACTCCGCCGACGTGGGAGAGATGGGTGAAAGTTGCATGCCACAAGCTGACGGAAAAGTAATGTTCGAAGTGACTAGCGCAACACTCCAACTCATACATTCAAGAGGTTTATTTGGAGGGTTAGAGCATGAAGATATGCACGAACAGGTACGAAGCTTTGTGGAAGTGTACACCTCTTTATCATTCAAGAGCCTATCCCAAGAATCCATACGGTTTCGCTTATTTCCATTATCATTGACTGCGGGAGCTACTAAATGGTTGGTTGAGCATCCCAACAGCTCCATTAAATCATGGGAGGAGTTGGTTATGGCATTTCATGAAAACTTCTTTCCTCCATCAAGAATGATGAAGCTGAGGGACGATATTCAGAATTTCAAGCAAAAGGAGGGTGAACCAATTCACGAGTCATGGATAAGGTTCAAAAGATGTTTGCGTAAGTGCCCATCGCATGGATTGCCAGGTGAATTTTTGCTCCAATACTTTTACCATCGTTTGGACTCGGTTAATAAAGGGATAGTTGATCAATTGGTGCAAGGAGGAATAATGTTACAATCATTTGAGGTAGCCTCATTTATCCTAGATGGTATGACTAAAGTAAACCAAGCATGGTATACAAAAGATGATCAAGTTTCCCCCCTATGCTTCCGGTTAACGCAAGAACTGATCGAAAAAGAAAGGGAGAGGGATGAAAACATCAAGAAGATGTTATCTCAAATGCAAATCCTACAAGAACTTATGAACGGGACATATGGAGTATTCAGAGTTGAGGAGGGTTCTTCTTCCGGTTAGTTTAGACCGGGGGAGAATCAAGGTTGGAACTCCAGAAGATACGAAGAGGGTTTCCACCCACGCTATCAATCGCGGAGTGGGAATCAAGGTTCGAATTATTATAGTGGTGAAGAAACAATGAAAATGATGGCAATATGGGGTTGAGCGGGATGATCAAGAGGAAGACCATACTCATTTGAGTGAACGCCCGAAATCTAAAGGGAGTGCAAGTAGTCCTCGGGTAAATGATTTGTTATCGCACATACTCGATAAAGTCGAGGGCTCTGATGAATTGCTAAAAGGGATCAAAGATGGCTTTTCATCATTGAACGGTAAAGTGAATTCTCATGCTGATACCATCAAAATGATCGAAGGTAAATTGAGTCTACAATCAGCTCAATTAACGTCAAAAACACCGATGGACTATAGTGAAACAAAGCTGGTTCTGGTTACCTGTAGCGGTAAAGCGGTAATAGGGAATGTGATGGAAGATGAGGATCCTCAAAAATATGAAGAAGGCCAAGGTGTGGAGGAACAAGATTTACCTATTCTACAAAACCTCACTAAAAAAACACAGGAGGAAGCAGAGCAACAAGTTCAAGCTCAAAAAGTTATACACCATTTACCCAAGATACCCCTACTATTTCCCCAACGTTTGAAGAAGAAGAATGAAAATGAGAAGTTCAAAAAAAATTTGTCAGTATTCAAGAGCTTATCAATTAACCTCCCTCTGGTAGAAGCATTGCTGGAAATGCCGAGATACGCCAAATTTATGAAACAACTGGTTACAAAGAAAAGGAGCTTGGACTATGAAACGATTGAGGTGCCTCATAGTTTCAGTGCAATTATGAAAAATGATTCAATCACTAAGAGAGAAGATCCTGGGGCATTCACAATCCCGTGCACAATTGGCATTCTCCAATTCGCTAAAGCCTTGTGCAATTTAGGAGCAAGCATCAACTTGATGCCCTATGTAATATACAAGCAACTTGGTTTGGGTGAACCAAAGGCAACCACAATGAGGCTCCTTATAGCTGATCGTTCAATCAAGCACCTAGTGGGGATACTCTATGACGAATTGGTAAAAGTGGATCAGTTCATCTTTCCAGCTGATTTTGTGATTCTAGATTGTGAGATCGATGCTGAAATCCCCACTATTTTTTGCAAGGCCATTCTTAGCTATTGGGAGAGCATTGTTGGATGTTGAAAGCGAGAAATTGAAGTTCCGTGTGAACGATGATGAGGTGACCTTCAATAGCTGCAAATCCATGAATTAACCAAGTAATATTCATGTGGTGTCTATTGAAGATGTGATAGATGAGGCAATGGCAAGTGTGAGTCATTTAAAGCGCGAGAATGAACCCCTTGAATTTGTACCTGCAAATTATGATGAATCCAAAGTTCAGGGTTACAAGGAAGTGGTAGCTGTTTTATCAGGACTAGGATCATATTCAAGGAATCCAATCAAGTTGGATATCAACCCGAAAAATAGAGAAAGTCCCCCTGCAAAGCCATCAACAGAGGAACTACCAAATCTGGAGTTAAAAGCTCTACTCTCTCATCTCAAATATGCCTTCTTAGGAGCCAATAATACATTACCGGTAATTATCGTTGCCAATCTGCTTATAAGGCAGGTGAAATTGCTCATTGAAGTACTACGGATACATATAAAAGCAATTGGATGGACAATAGCCGATATAGTAGGAAGTCCTCCTGGCATCTATACTTACAAGATTTTGATCGACAGTGAATATAAACTTAGTGTGGAACATCAATGGAGATTGAACCCTCCAATGCAAGAGGTGGTAACAAAAAGAGATCATCAAGTGGCTAGATGCGGAAGTGATCGACCCTATTATAGATAGTAAGTGGGTAAGTCTGGTGCAATGTGTACAGAAAAAAGGCAGGTATAACCATAGTCCCAAATACAAAAGGAGAACTTGTGCCAACAAGACCAGCGACCGGGTGGAGAGTATTCATGGACTACCGAAAGCTTAACTCATGGACCGAGAAAGACCATTTTTCATTGCCTTTTATGGATCAGATGCTTGACCAGTTATCAGAAAGAGGGTGGTATTGTTTTTTGGATGGGTACTCTGGCTACAATCAAATATCCATTGCGCCGGAAGATCAAGAGAAAACCACGTTTACTTGCCCTTATGGAACATTCGCATTCAAGAGGATGACATTCGGGCTATGTAATGCCCCAGCAACATTTCAGCGTTACATGCTGTCTATTTTTGCAGATCTGGTCGAAGACTCTATGGAGGTGTTCATGGAGGACTTTTCTGTCATAGGGGATACGTTCGAAGAGTGCTTGACTCACATAGGATAGGTACTCCAAATATGCGTGGAAACAAATCTGGTTCTGAATTGGGAGAAATGTCACTTTATGGTAAAAGAAGGTATTGTTCTTGGGCACAAGGTATCACAAAAGGGGCTGGAAGTTGACAAGACAAAAATTGAGGTCATTGAGAAATTACCCCCGCTGTTTTCAGTAAAGGGCGTTCACAGCTTCTTGGGGCATGCATCATTTTACAGAAGGTTCATTAAAGACTTCTCAAAGATTGAATTCCCATTATGCAAACTCTTGGAGAAGGAAGTGAAATTCTACTTTATTGGGCTTGTGTGGCTGCATTTCAGTGTTTGAAAGAGAAACTAATATCCACTCTGATTATCATCAGCCCTAATTGGTCCGAATCTTTTGAGTTAATATGTGATGCTAGCGGTATGGCACTGGGGGTTGTGTTAGGACAAAAGCGCAACACATTGTTTCACCCAATCTACTACGCAAGCAAGACTCTAAATAGTGCCCAGCAAAATTATACGGTCACCAAACAAGAGTTGCTTGCGGTAGTTTATGCATATGAAAAATTCAGGGCATACTTGCTAGACATCAAAGTAATCATACACACTGATCATGCTGCACTCCGGTACTTGATTGCAAAGAAAGATGCAAAACCACGATTGATTAGGTGGGTACTACTTTTACAAGAATTTGATTTCTAGGTAAAAGATCGAAAAGGATGCGAAAATCAAGTGGCTGATCATTTATCAAGGTTGGAAGCAAGGGCGAATGTTGAGCATGAGGTTGACATAGATGATTCTTTCCCCGATGAACGGGTGTTTGCAATATCCCTCAAAGATACGCCATGGTATGCAGATTTTGCAAATTACATTGTGTGTGGGATGATTTCGGATGAGTTGACCTTTTACCAACATAAAATATTCATGTTCGATGTTAAAAAGTACTTTTGGGACGAACCATACTTGTTTCGAGAATGTGCTGACCAAGTCATCAGAAGGTGTGTTTCGAAAGAAGAAGCGGTAGAAATTCTCCATGCTTGCCATACATCTCCATTGGGAGATCACCATGGTGGTATTCACACCGCCTCTAAAGTTCTCCAGAGTGGATACTACTGGTCGTCACTCTACAAGGATGCACATGAGTTTCCAAAGAAATGCTCTAAATGTCAGCAGCAAGGCGGAGTGTCTAGAAGACACGAATTACCTCTCACATCTGTTTTAAAGGTCGAGCTATTCGATGCATGGGGAATCGATTTCATGGGCCCATTTGTGAGCTCGTTTGGAAATAAATATATCTTAGTGGGTGTAGATTATGTTTCCAAATGTGTAAAAACCATCGCACTTCCAAACAACGAAGGAAAAAGCGTTGTCCAATTCCTGAAACGCTACATCTTCGCAAGATTTGGCACTCCGAGAGCAATCATTAGCGATGGGGGGTCCCACTTTTGCAATAAGTGGTTCTCAATGACATTGAGTAAATATGAGGTGAAACACAAAGTGGCAACCCCATATCATCCCCAAACAAGTGGCCAAGTCGAAGTGTCAAATCAGGAAATCAAAAGTATCTCGGCAAAGACAGTTAATGTCAATAGAACTGACTGGTCTAGGAAACTCAATGATGCACTCTAGGCATATCTAACTGCTTACAAAACACCTAACGGGATGTCTCTATATCAGTTGGTTTATGGTAAAGATTGTCATTTTCCCGTCGAGTTAGAACACAAAGCATTGTGGGCTTTCAAAGCTTTAAATTTGAACTGGTCAAAAACTTCTAGGGAGAGAGTAGAGCAGCTGAACGAACTGCATGAATTGAGACTTAGATCATATGAAAGTTCAGCCATCTATAAAGAAAAGATGAAGAAATGGCATGATGCTCGAATACTCAAGCGAGACTTCAAGGTAGGAGATTGGGTTTCGCTATACAACTCGCGATATCGACTCTTCCCTGGAAAGTTCAAATCCAAATGGTCTAGACCATTTAGAGTAACGCAAGTGTTTGCCAATCATGCCATAAAAGTTGAAGATCAAGCAGGACCTCCATTTACAGTGAACGGTCAACGTCTGAAATTATATCTTGGGATTGTCAAGAGATTTTGTTGTTGAAGTGGTATATTTGGAAGATGCCTGAAAGCGCTGTTGCATCGTGTCGCGACGTTAAGCAAGGCGTTGTTTGGGAGGCAACCCAAACTCCCTTTTATTTACTTTATTTTTATTATTATCAGTAATTATTTCCTGGTAATGGAATGGTATGTTGTTTCTGCAGGTGAAAGTGCGCGAAGTGTTTGAAAAAGTGAAGGATGACAAACAATAGATCATGTCGGTGAGTCGCCAACGTGGTCGGTGAATCTGACCTTATCCGATGTTTGACTAAAGATATCATCAACACTGAAGTCTGTAAAACTCGATGAGATTTGGAGACTATTTGTGAATCGCCAACCATTTCGGCGATCACACTGAAAAACCGTCGTTTGGACCTTCACAATGACTGAAGATTCTGTAAAACTCAGCAAGTCGAGTGCTCACTCAGCGAATCGCCAGGAGGTTCAGTGAGCAGAACTAATGTCGCCGAGTGGGCGAAAAACTGGACAGTCTTAAAGGTTTAAAAGTTTCAACTTCATTCACTTTGCCGCATAATCTGCCCGAAAACACACATGCATTATATTTTCAATATCCCTACACTTTTAGAGTATTTTAGTTAATCGATCTGTACGCGGAATAAGATTACATTGCTTCCTAGCATTTCAATAACCATCTGAACAGCGCAAAATCCTCACTTTGATTGCCTACACTGTGATAATTTGTTCTCCAATGCATTGAGTGGAGTTAATGTGTGAGGGGTACATACCTTTGGAGTAGCTCATGATTTAGATGAGATGAGTAAGGCTATCCTCGTTGCAGCAACTAAGGCAGAGAACCAGAGTCAAGAGGGGGACACACCAGTCACTGATGCCTAGATACATGGAGCGACGGCTTAGTCAGGATCACCTCCTGACCTCCCTCTCTTTCTTCCTTAAATTATCATGTTAGATGTTTATTACTTGCCTTTGAGGACAAGGTGTTGGGGTGAGGCCCACAGCTTGTGTGTTGATGTTCATATTGGTTTGTATACATTTGGGTTGTTTTGTTTAAAATTGTTTTTGCACTATTTTCTGTGGATGTTTGAGTTTTTGACCCTTCCCGAAAATTTTTAAATTTTTCACACATTTTTCCCACCCCTTGTGAGTTGAATGTGGCTGTTCTTTTGCAAAAATTTGACTCTCGGTCTCGATCAATACCGATGACTTTAATAGTGATATTAATTGAATGAACATGAATGCGTGGCTACAACGAGGCTAAATGAAGCTGTATAAACAATATGTGAACTCTTTGCATCTCATTGTGATTAGCCATTTATCAAATTGATTTTCTTGTAATGACCGTTGCACACTTGAGAAAGTGTGTAGTCTTGTTTGACTTAAGTCTCAATACCTTGTGTGATTAGCTTGCTTTGAACCATGGATGAGTAACCCAAAATTTGCCCCGTTAGTCTGATTGATTTAGAAAGGTGTCCTCTTGAGATGATCTTAGGCAACTTTAAAGAGTGTGAGCCAAATTTGACATACACCTCTTTTGTGGCCTACTCGTGAGCGTGTGAAACTCTTTTGAACACCCTTTGAGCCTTACCTTTCTTTGGAAGAACCTTGATGAACCTTAGACCATACTTGACCCACTACCTATAATCCTCTTGAATTGTGGTTTAGCGAATAGTTAACTTAGGCCAAAAGCCTAAGTTGGGGGTGTGGTGAAAAGGAAAAGGAGAAATCAAGAAGTGCAAGAAAATTCTCCCTTAACCCATGGTGTTGCAGAACAATGGAAACCCTCCTAAAAAAAATAAAAAAGTGTGTGTGGAATAAACAACAAAGGAAATCGGGTTTCCAAGCAATTCATGGAGGTGAATAAAAAGATGACTTAGAGGCACTACAAAAATAATTGATAAAGGAAAAGAAGGGAATGCCTTGAGAATACCACATCTCCCGAGGAAAAAGTCACTGAGCCTAAATAACCATACCTTTGCACTCATCCCCATTACAAGGTTTAGAATGACCTTTTTGATCTTGAGTGAGCTGGACAGAAGATCGATCGGAAAATAAGGGCAAACCAAAGGGTGAAAACATGCATTGTGTTCCTCTTTTTTAGTGTGAGTGTTGCATTTGATTCCTGATCTTGAATTGATTAACCTCTGTATGTGAAGATGGAATCATTCTTTATGTGAGGGCATTTAGATACTTTTTGTTCAGCTTGAACTTGTACAAGTAGCAAGTATTGCGAGCATGAGAACCTTTGGTAATGGTGTGTCACAAAGTGAATCTTTGAGTTCACAATTGATCCTTGCACAAGTAAATTGAGTCTTGTTGTGTGCATTCATGATTAAGTCTTGTGTAGCACTATTTGAGACACCTTTTTTGAATGTCTGAACTCAAGTTTGCTTGAGGACAAGCAAAAGTTTAAGTTGGGCATGTTGATGAGTCCACAAATTGGTCTCATTTAGGGGTTTATTTTGATAGAAATAGTGTCCTCAAATGCTTATTTTGTCTTAATATATGATGATAACTCTTAAGTTTCCGGCATTTGAAGTTTAAGTGGAAACATGGACAGGCACAAAAAGGAACAAATAGGCTGAAAAGAACGAAGGAGCTGAAGCCTGAGCATCGCTAAGCACACTTGGCATTTCACCGAAGGGACACACTCCGCCCTTTGTTACAGTACGCGAAGCCCTGAAGGAGAAGGATCAAAAAGGTGATGAAAGGAGCAGTCCGTGCTTCGCGGAATAGTTCCGCGAAGCAGTACTATATAATCAAATGGTCCAGAACGTGAAGATTTTGAATCCAAGCACAAAACGGCGAAGACACGAAAGAACGGCGAGTCGCCGAGTTATTCGGCGGCCTCGACTAACCCCGTCGAGCGATCCGCCAGCACGAATTTCTGAAGTCTATAAAATACTAAACTCTTTATTAAATTTAGAGAGTCAAATTATTATTATAATTTTTACAATAGAATAGTACTTTTTTGGATATTTTCTCTCAAGTTTGGAGAGGGTTTTTGTTTGAGAGACTCGAAGAAAGAAGAATTTCATCTTCCCCAAGTTGGAAGTGGGTCTTCTCCATTCTTCTTCCTATTCTTAAATCAAGGTTTAATTCCTTATACCCATTTGATTTTAGTATCATTTTAGGTGTATTTATTTATTTCTTGATGTGTGGCTAAAAACCCCCATTCTTGTGGTGTGATTTAGAAAATATGCGTTGATATTTTTGTTAGGTCTTGTTTGTTGATAGGCTAGATGTATTTTAATGGTGATTTGACCTAGTGGTTGTTGTTTAATTTAATGGGTTTGTAGTTTCAAATACAAAACCACCCATGTATTTTCGTCTTGATCGAGAAAAAGAGGTCGTGAAACCAAGACCGCTAGACTAATGGTCTAAGGAGTGAGTCGACATGAGGTTCAGCACGAGAGGGTGAGCCCTAGTCACATATCCTAACACTCAGCTCGGGAGAGTGAGTGGGGTAAGGCGTACGCTGGCCTTCATGCGGCAAATGGGTGTCCGAGTGGAACCCATTTGAAACGGGGTAAATTTCCCGAGAGGGAACTTATTTCCATCCAAAGCTTAGCTTAGTCACTATTATCTTGCAAAGTTCCTATTGAAAACATTTACCCAACGATTTATCTCAACCCCAAGAACCTTTCCCCATGCTTAATTTTCTTTTTATTTTTGTTGTTTTTACTACTTGTGACAAAACCCTCATTTGATATTTGACACTTTTGTGTCACCCCTTTTAATTTACTATGTTTTTGTTCGTCAATGTCTTTAGCTATAACTAGTTAGAGCTAAATTTTATTTTTCTATCAATTCTTAAAATCACTCACTTGGGAAGCGACCCCAATTCTTGGTTGGGTTACTATATTATGGACGATCGTGGACACTCATACCGTAGGTTAGTGTCGTTGGTCACGATAAGCATCACTGCCCCTGCCTTTATTTACTGGGGGTCTGATGGGGCGCACAACTGGCGCGCCTTGATTTCACGTTTCAAGCACACCTCATCCAATTCTAGGTGTTTGATACACTAAATTTACACCTCTCTAAATAAGTAAAAGCGATCATTGTCAAATAAAGAACCCAACTAGTATGTTGGGGTCGACCCCACGAGGAATATGGTTTAGACTTAAACTTAACCCACTATTATATTCGTTTAGTCAACTTATTTCCAAGACAAGTAAGTAAAGGGGGGGGGGGGGG
>JAJOOH010004175.1:0-73076 GCA_029582605.1 Solanum gracilifrons
CCAAAAGCTAGCTCAAAGGGAGGAGGATTGCCCAAGCCTATAAGGAGTCCACCCATCTCATTAACCACCGATGTGGGACTTTTGTCATTCTTTAACACCCCACCTCACGCCCAGTGCTTAGCATCTGGTGCGTGGGCAATTTTTGATTTTGGGGGCCCCAACATCGGGTGAGACGGGTCCTGCTCTAATACCATGTTAAATTAGGTCTTAGGCCTAACTCACACCCCAAAAGCTAGCTCAAAGGGAGGAGGATTGCCCAAGCCTATAAGGAGTCCACCCATCTCATTAACCACCGATGTGGGACTTTTGTCATTCTTTAACACTCAACTCTAAATTCTTTTCCCCTTATTTCGATGCCGAATTTGAACAATGAAGTGGTGGGACATGACATTAGGCTCAAGGGTCAGTTAGCACAGAAATTCACCAAGCAATACTGCTACCTATTGAACTTATTAGGGAAACTTACATAAATATACTATAAATAAAAAATATTTATCATTTATAGCAATAACATTTTTTTTTCACTTGATCTCTTTTAATACATTTATAATACACTTTTAATTCATATTACAAAGAACAGTTTATTATTCACATATAATACAAATTTTATTGATGGATAATACATTTATCACACATTTTAATACACTTATAATACAATGTGTTAACTTCTTACCAAACAAGCATAATATATTTTTAAAAACAGTTATAATACATATATATTGCATACTTAATTCACTTTTAATACATACTGCAGATTTAACATAGTATTGCTATAAATGATAATAAATAAAAAATATCGCTAAAACTCATAATTATTTATTAAAAGGCACTCATCCAAGTAATTTTTCCAACTTATATAAAACACCACTATGGGATAATTACCGTACCTAATCTAGTTTCAAACGAGCCCGTAGATATATAAATTTTATATATCTAAATAAACAATACATATACATATTTAGAGTATGCTTGACATTACTGCTAAAAATAAATTTTCAGAAAAGTGTTTTTGAAAAAACTTATAATTTGTGTTTGACTAATTCATTTGAAAAATACATTTAATAAACAAATTGTGTTTGACTAATTTTTTTAAAAAGTACTTTTGAGAATCAAATTAGGAAAAAGGGAAAGTATCAATGCACTTTTAATATTAAGATTATTTTATAGAGATAAAGTATTTTAAATATCTAATACAAAATTTTTATTTTTATTAAGTTAAAATGTACATATTAAAAATTTCAACAAATATTATATATAGATGAATAAAATATAAATTATATATCGATATAATATTAACATGATAATTTAAATATAATTAAAAAAATCAAGCAAAATAAATTTAAAAACTATTTCACAAATAAAATTACTACATAGATAAAATTCACAGCAAATATAAACAAGTATCATGGATATATTGGTAAATATGTATTTATGACAATAAATAATTTTTGTTTCTGTTTTTTTAAGGAGTAGAAATATTTAGTTTCTTCCTAACAATTGAAAAACTCCTTCTGCTTCAACTTATAAGCAACATTATTGATTAGTCAAAATATCTTATTTTTTAAAAAAATATTTTTTTTTTTCAATATAAGTGATTTTGGGCTCCCAATAATGAAGGTATTTATATATCTTATATATTGTCATATTAATAAATAAATTTGATGGTACGTGCATGTAAGTTTCCCTATACATATACACTCCAACTATTCCAATTGATGTGACTTACTTTCTTTTTTTGTAAGTTTAAAAAAGAATGACACATTTCTATATTAAGTAACAATTTAACTATAAAATGTTTATTTTACTCTTAATGCAATGATTTATAGCCACATAAATTTCTATTAGACTACAAGTTTTAATTATTTCTTAAATTTCGTGCCGAGTCAAACTACCTCACATAAAATGGGACAGAGGGAGTACTAATCAAAATGAAATGTGAAAAAGGAAAAGAAAGAGGAAGGGGAAGGGGTAGGGTGAAATAGAAACAGCCCAAGAGTAAATAACGGTAAGTCGATCCTTACGTTGAATTTACGGTTCATACTTCCCTATCGATATTTTAGGCGTATAAAATGTTAGATTTTTTTATAATTAATTCAATAAAATATATATAATTATTTTCTCCTCCAATCCCTTGTATCTTCCATAATCAAGCTTTCATTATACGTGCATGGCTGCAAATACCTCTATGCTGCCTAATTATATAGTAAACAATTATCTGACGATTTCCATTTTTGAAAACGCTGATTACCTTCCATAATTTTATCAAGAAATGCATGGTACGTACGTTCATTCAAATTTCTTTCATTCATGAAATTAAAATCATTTAATTAGCTTTTTGCAATTGGGATTATCATGGAATAAGCTTACAACTTAAAATCTTGTCTGATCTTACAATGTATTTATTTATATTAATTTATGAGAATAAATGACTCTAGATCAAAACTTCATATATTCGTGTAAGTGCGTTGTATGAGTGAAAAATCCAACGTTAGGATATTATAGATAGAATAATTGTGATTGACGCATAAATGAGAGGGCTTAGATTTCTTTTTGGGAAATAATTATTTTTTTTAACCTAGAAAAGGCTTAATTGGCTTAGGTTAGTTCCATGATTATTTTAGGAAATACCTGTTGTTTCAATTTGGTAAAGGTAGTCCGTCCGTAACTCTATCCACCAAAATTTTGCTCGTTTGGCCATATATAGTTTTCATACTGAAAATTTATGTTTTCCAGGAAAACACAAGGTAAAGAATGAGATATTTGATCAACTTTCTAGTAAGAAAGGAGCTGTGAAGTCCAATTAATTAATCCAGGAAGCTGATGCCAAGCACACCAGAAAACTATTAAGTTACTAATTTGGTGAGTGATTGTTATTAATCATATTTAGTATGAGGAACATACCATATCTTGCATTTGTAGTTAACATAAAGTAATTTGTTTAATCTACTTTTCTTTTTAGTCCATTTTAAGAAAAATGACTCATAACTTCTTAATTCCAGCTTTTCACTTGATATGTTTAAGATCACAAGATTAAAGAGTATTTTAGTATATATCTTGAAACGGAGGGAGTACAATATGTACCTTTAATCTTGTGGTATTAAACATGCACGTGAGATGTTGGAAGTAAAGAGTTGTCATATAAGGAAAGAAACATTATTTTTGAAACATATTAAAAGGGAAACATAGTATATTCTATAATCACAAAAGTCATGGCAGCTAAGATTGTGACACTGTTTGTTGAATTTTCAGAAAAGTAGATATGGTTGAGACGCAAGGGGGTGGTGGAGATGGAGGTGTCCAATTTGTGTTACATGTGCTTCAAGGACGATGGTTCTCACTTTTTGCCTCGTTCCTTATTATGTCTGGAGCAGGGGCTACTTACCTTTTCGGGGTATACTCCCAGGAAATAAAAAACACTCTTGGATATGATCAGACAACACTTGTTCTCTTGGGTTTCTTCAAGGATTTGGGCGCTAACGTTGGAGTTCTCTCTGGTCTAATAGCGGAGGTAAGTCCAACATGGTTCGTGCTGCTAGTTGGTGCGGCTATGAACTTTACAGGCTACTTTATGATATGGCTTTCTGTTATTGGCAAGATTTCCAAGCCAAAAGTTTGGCAAATGTGCATATACATATGCCTTGGAGCCAATTCTCAGAATTTTGCAAATACAGGAGCTCTTGTAACCTCTGTTAGGAACTTCCCTGAGAGTAGAGGTAACATGATAGGTCTTTTAAAAGGATTTACAGGGCTAAGTGGAGCTATAATGACACAACTATATTTGGCTGTCTATGGAAATGATGCTCAATCTCTTATCCTCCTTATTGCCTGGATGCCAGCTGCATTATCACTCATTTTTGTTTATACCATTCGACAAATGAAAGTCGTTAGGCAACCAAATCAGCAAACTGTTTTTTTCCACTGCTTGTTAATATCAATTGTCCTCGCATTGTTTCTTATGGTCACCACACTTCTCGAGAAAGCAATATCGTTTTCTCATGCTGCATATGTTGTAGCCGCCACTGTCTCTTGTGCTTTACTTTTCTGCCCTCTTTTAGTTTTCATTAGAGAGGAGTTAGCTATCTGGCGTCAAATGAAACAGAATAATGGAGGAGTTGCAAACACAATCGTGGAAAATTCACCACCAACCGAAATCCCACAGCCACAAAAAGATCAAGTCAACTCTAAGACATCAACATCTTCATGTTTTTCAAAAATATTCTTCGAAAAACCAGCAAGAGGCGAAGATTATACCATCTTACAAGCACTTCTAAGTACTGATATGTTGATTCTTTTCGTGGCTACATTATGTGGACTTGGATCAAGCCTAACTGCAGTTGATAACATGGGTCAGATAGGTGGATCTTTAGGATATCCAAAAACTACAGTGAAATCCTTCTTGTCACTTCTCAGCATATGGAATTTTTTCGGCAGAATTTTCTCAGGATTCGTGTCTGAAAGCCTGCTAGTCAGGTACAAATTTCCTCGTACCCTGATGATGACATTAGTCCTTCTTCTGTCATGCATCGGCCTCCTTCTAATCGCTTTTCCATTCCCCGGTTCACTATATGTGGCATCTATAATTATCGGCTTCTCATTTGGTGCTCAATTGCCATTACTTTTCACAATCATTTCTGAGCTCTTTGGGTTAAAGTACTATTCAACATTGTTCAATTGTGGACAATTGGCTAGCCCTCTAGGCTCATACATTCTGAATGTGAAAGTTACTGGACCACTTTATGATAGAGAGGCATTGAAGGATCTTGAGAAAAAAGGTTTGACTAGAGCATCTGTCAAGGAGCTAACTTGTATTGGTAACCAATGTTATCAACTACCTTTCATTATCCTGGCTTGTGTCACATTCTTTGGAGCTATGGCCTCATTGATTTTGGTTGCAAGAACTAGACAGTTTTATAAAGGAGATATATACAAGAAGTTTAAAGAACAACCAAATACACCTGATACAGAAATGGCTTCTTCAAACACTACTAATAAGACAATCTGAGCTACACATCAACAAAACAGGGGATTATTAACACACCTCTAATACGCCCTGGTTTGAAATTTTTTAACACTCTTTTCTGTATATTATATTATCATCAACTCTTTGCCCCTATTTTGAGGTGGTGTTTAATCATTTACCCTCAAATTTGATGTTTTTTTCCCGCTCCTATTACTTATTTGATGAAAATTTGTGGGTCAATGTATTTGTGTAGTATCTATTCGCTCCGCATAAGTTTGAAATTTTTTGCCTCAGCTCGGTCGACATAAGTTATGCAAGAATCGACTTATGCCTATGAAACTAAGCTTTTGTCTTGCTTGACAATCAACATATATATCGTGTACGAACTAAGTTACACCTTTTGCGGCATAACTAATGGATTCTGAATTGAACTTATGCTTTAATTGTCATAAGTTCTGTAGGAATATAATTAAAGAGACATAACTTTTAAGATATTATGATACAAAAAGGCATAATTGGTGTGTCGGCAGAGGAACTTCTAGGAAGGGGAACATTAATCGGATAAACATTAATCTATCAAGGAGCTGATACTCCAACTATGACCTCATAGATGGGGCTATGATTCTTCTTATCCATGAAATTAGCAAACAAAAAACATGTATCATCAACGGAAGAAAAAGAAGACAAAAACTATCTCATCCACGTATAAATAGAGGTAGATTTCATAACAATTTCTCACAAGATTATCTATTTATATTGTAAATAAATTTTAAATTAAATATTTAAAAAAAAATTATTAATGACAATCAAAATTCATTTGTGTGCATATATAATAGAGGATGGAGATAAACATAAATATATAAACGTGCCCTTTTAACTTAGTTTTAGCGTTGTCTTTTATGCCTTCCAATTTCGAATGTGCGTGCACAAATACACTTTTAAACTTATATAAAGTTGAACAAATATATATACGTGTACATGACAATTCGCGTGAGATACACTCGAACTGAGTAGTATTATGTCATGTAAGACAATATTATTTCATGTGTAGGATGCGTATGTTTATTTGTTCAACTTTATACATGTTTAAATGTCTATATATTCATAAGTAAGAGAGCATAATTGCAAGTCAAGTTAAAGAGCATGTTAATGTAATATGCATAAAAAATGAGTGAAATTTAAATATGTATGCACATAATACATTCACACATACTTAAAACGTATGTAATATTAACATAACAATCATAAAAAAATAACATTAGATTTCACATTAAACTTATAATATGATTATTCCACTTATAACATTACTGGCTTAAAACAAAAAAATTTAAATACAACGTTTAATTTTTTTATATATAATATAAAAATATTGTCATGACCTAAAGTATACCTTAGGCGTAACATGGCGTATAAGACCCCGAGAGGCCCTATACAAGCCACTTAGCATGCATCATACAAGACAATATAATTTAAGAGTTTAAAAGACAATTTCAAATCATAAGAGTTATAAGATGTTGCAGAAGTCTAACATAGTATCAAATCCATCTAGTACATCAAGAGTGATCGGGAAGTAAACCGGCATCACATACAATACTGAAAAGAAGTAAGAAATAAGCAATAAAGCCCGGTCCTCGAAACATGAGAACTCACCAATCTTCAATATCTAATAAGTGATTCCTAGCCACAGAGATGCGAATCAGGAGCGTCAGACCTTGCATTAATGAAATAGTGTAGGCAAGAGTATGAATTAGTACATGGAATGTTCTAAGTATGATAGAAATGCATAAAAGTATGAAATCATGCTAAAAGGACTTTTCATGCCATGCAATGACCAAGCTAAAGCATAAGATCAAAAGGTAAGATAACATGAATCATTTATATAACATGGTCAATGCAAGCTAAAATCTTTAAAACATTTGTGAGATACTTCAAGAAGTAACCTTAGTTCATTATTGTGAAAGATTTACCTTTAACCGACATAGAGACCATGTGAGCTATAAAATGGAATCCGGTGTATACCCCAAGCCGAAAAGGGGTGTCCTACTTGCCAATGTAAGACTATGAACTTCAATCTTATGTGGATCCACTAGCTAACGTCTATCTAAGACAATCATCCTATGAGGTCACATAGGTATGGGATAAGTAGATTGCAACTAGAAACCCGACCTCAAGCTACGGGAGAGCTTCCAACTAAATATCCTCTCGATGCTAAGCGTAAATCCCACAGGATAGTCATTATTACTAACTTGTCTTATTATCCATGGAAGGGCACATCAAGTAGCCAATCCAGGCTAAAGTCACATTATCATCCATGGAAATGTACAATTAAGCAATCAATCTAGGCTAGATTTCATTAGAAGAGCTCCTTAATTCAAAGTTTAATTGAGAAAACCTTTGAACTCTAAGAATCCTTTATGTGAGAAAACCCTTTTACAATCATGCTATCATGTGTATATGAGAAATCCTTTCACAACACAACACCAACAACATGGATGCTTTACTCTCAAAGCAAAATCTTAAATCATTTTCATCAATTTCATAAGAACATGCATATCTTCAAAAACTCATCTTTCATGATTCAAAAGCTTCATCATATGATCCATTCTAGAAAACATAGATTTCACATGGGTTCATGGAGATTCAACTTAGAAACATGCAATTTCTTCAATTCAAGCATAAAAACACATAAATCAATCAATAATATGATAATGGAAAAGAACCCATGAGATTGAGTAAAAACTCTAACTTCCATTGGAGATTCTACCTCGTGAAAAGAGGAAAATTTAGGAACCCTATTGAGGAAAGGACTCCACAGGTGAATACTATCATACCTTGATGCCAAAAGCTTGCAATCAATGGTGAAATTGGAGACTTGACTTGAAACCCTAGTCTTCTTCTTCAAACTTCTAGAGAGAGAAATATTTGGGAGGATGAACTTGTTCTTCATTTAGGAATTCGAGAGAATGAATTCGATTAGGAGATTTTTGGGGTAAAAATATTTATATATGATTTCTAATAGAGGGTAAAACGACATAGTATTGAGTTAGAACAATTAAAAAGAGACCCATAAACCCCTTATAAAATAACTGCCGACCTCACAACGGCCAAACCTACGGTCCGTTGGTCAGACCAAGGACTGTCCTGGTTGGTCGTAGGTGAGATCAGAGACTACTTGTTTAGGACCCCCAACGACGGACCCATGTACAGTCCGTGGTTCCACCTACGGGACGTACATCTCGATCGTGGGTCTCAACTTTTGAATCTAAAATTTCTCTAATTTTGGGACTCACCTATGAGACCTATATACGACTCGTGCATTGGACGAAGGACCGTCCTAGTGAGCTGTATGAAAAATATCTAAAACTTGACAATTTTAGGAAATCTAGACTAGCCAACCCCGTGCTGACCTACGGACCATGTATCAAACCACGAGTCATTGGTGGCTCCGTTGGTTTTGGCACCAGATCATGGAAAAGAAGCAATTTCCTATCTTTTTGAATCTGAGGTGTTACATTATCTCTCCCTTGGGTACATTCGTGCTAGAATGAGATTCAAGGCATCATAAGGAGGGTATGAACTTAATCTAACAGCCCAACATGAATGCAATCACCTAAATGCACATATCCGAGGAGAAAACATTTACTCCAAGCTAAAGCATGTTCAAAACATCGTACCATGAAGTCTATAACTCATACTCAAATGCACATAAACATGAAGAAATCAATCAAGTTAACTCATTTTCTCAAATTTAAGCTTTTCATGAATCATGCACGATGAGGAAATCAGTGGAATATCTAAGACACATGACACCCAAAAGAGTAAACCATGAGGAACTAAATACCTCAAGCTAGAGTAGGGAAGGAAGGAAAGAGATGCAGATAACGGGACATCATATCTGCGTCGTCCTCCGAAGTATAACCCTCAACCAACTGATTTTTCCATAGAACCTTTACGGAAGTAACTTCTTTGTTTCTCAGCTTCTTAACTTGCCGGTCTAAAATCTCAACTGGAACTTCCTCATAGGAAAGATTCACCTTAACTCCCAAACCTTCTAAAGGAACTATATATGTCGGATCTCCAACACATTTCTTTAGTAAAGACACATGGAAAACTCGATGAACCGATGCCAAATCATTAGGCAAATCAAGTTCATAATCAACTTTGTCAATACGCCTCAAAATCTAATATGGGCCCACATAGTGGGGACTAAGCTTCTCTTTATTCCCAAACCTCATTACACCTTTTATGAGTGGGATTTTCAAGTAGACCTAATTATTTACATCAAATTCAAGATCTCTCCTTCTAACATCGGCATATGACTTTTGTCAACTTTGAGCTGTTTTCAACCCTTCTTTAATAAGCCAAACTTTTTTCATAGCTTCATATACCAATTCAGGACCTATCAATGCAAGTTCACCCACTTCGAGCCAACCGCTAGGACATCTACACCTCCTACCATATAGAGTCTCGAATGAAGTCATATCAATGCTCGAATGATAGCTATTATTGTATGCAAACTCAGTCCAAGGCAAGTGATCATCCCAATTATCCTTGAAGTCAATAACAGATGCTCTTAACATATCTTCCAATATTTGGATAGTATGTTCCACTTGCCTATCGGTTTGCAGATGAAATGTCGTACTAAGCTTCACACGAGTTTCCATTGTTCTGCAACACCATGGGTTAGGGGGACTTTTCTTGCACTTTTTGACTTCTCCTTTTCCTTTTTGCCACACCCCCAACTTTAGCCTAAGTTGGCTATTCGCTAAACCACAAATCAAGAGGATTATAGGTAGTGGGTCAAGTAAGGTCTAGGGTTTATCAAGGTTATTCCAAAGAAGGGTAAGGCTCAGAGGGTGTTCAAGAAAGTTTCACACGCTCACGGGTAGGCCACAAAAAAAGTATGTGTCAAATTTGGCTCACACTCTTCAAAAGTTGCCTAAGATCATTTCGAGGGCACACCTTACTAAATCAATCAGACTATCAGGGCAAATTCTAGGTTTATTCATGCAAGGATCAAAGTAAGCTCATCACGCAAGGCATCGACACTTAAGTCAAACAAGACCACACACTTTCGCTAGTGTGCAACGGTCATTACACGAGAATCAGTTCAATAAATGGCTAATCACAACGAGATGCAAAAAGTTCACATATTGTCTATGCAACTTCATTTGGCCTCATCATAGCCGTACATTCATGTTCATTCGATTGTAAGCACTATTTAAGTCATCAGTATTGATCGAAATCGAGACTCAATTTTTTGCAAAAGAACATCCACATTCAACACATGAGAGGTGGTGGAAGTGTGCGAAAAATTCAAATTTTTTCAGAAGGGTCAAAATCATTTTGCAATTAGAAATAAGTGGAGCCACAAGCTCAAACATCTACATAAAGCAGTATTAACACAATTTAAAAGAAGAACAATCCAAATATATACACAAAATATAACTATCAACACAAAAGGTGTGGGCCTTATCCCACCACAATTAAAAGAAATTTGTCCTTAAATGCAAATGAAAGTAATTCAATGGCTAAAATAACAGAGGGAGGTAGAGAAATGTCCTGTCTATGCAGTCTCTTCATCTGTCGGGGCGGCATGTTCCTTCCTTTTTACTGCAGGTCTGACTCTATTTTCTGCTTTGAGTATGATCCTTCGATGATTTTAGCATTGAAAGAAGAAGGCAGTGTGGGGACGTTAGGCGATCCGCTTAGTGGTTTGGCAAACTCTACACAGCTTCGCTAAGCAATTTGTGCTCCTATTTTCAACCCACTGTCTCGAATGATATGTAGCTTCTTGATTCATTCTTGTGCAAAAATAAGTCAAATCGAAGGGAAGCCTAGCCTAATCAAGCATAGCCCTTTGCTGATATGGTGGTTCACAAGCATACAAACTTGTCATCAATCACACAATATCATCACTCGAGTGTCGTCTCTGTCCATCATCATCATATCAACTTTGCATTTTGATTCCAAAGTCAACTGAGAGGGTATTGGGGTGCAGTCGATTCTCCTCTTGCGATGGTTACTCCAGAATTGACTAGCTCATTAGGGGAATGCGGATATATAAAAGTGCACAAGTTTATAGATTAAACCCATTTTTGAACGTTGTCCGATTCATGCGCATTTGGTGTTCTCAGTCATGATTGTCGAATTATTTGGCGGGTCGCCATGTGGCTTGTTTCATTGAATTCACAGAGCTCTCTAGAAATCTTGGGGGTTTAAATGGCGGACTTAATCGAGATCGCCAAAAGAATTGGCGATTTGCCAATGGTTACATTTGCTCACCGAATTAATCAGAGTCTTCAGTTCATGTGGGAATCCCAACGACAGTCGTCATCGAAATCGCCAACACGGTTGGCGATTCGCCAATAATTTCTATCGACCACTGAGTTTTACATGATCCAATCTGAAGACATCTAACGTCAGTTGGCGGATAGAATCTGGGGCGCCGAGTGTCTCGACGATTCGCCAACTGGACTTGTTGGTCATCCCCCTGCACTTTTCAGAGCACCTTCCACACTTCAATCTATAAAACCAACACACCATTATTCTATCGATACAAAAATAAAATATAATAAAAGCTTTTGGGTTGCCTCCCAAACAACGCCTTAGTTAGCGTCGTGGCACGATGCAAGTCAACATTTATTCTTCATCCTCGGAGTCACACATGGTGTAGTTAGGTGAGTCCTCGGCGAATGGTGGGTATTGACCAGTCATCAACTGGCTTATCTGAGCATCTTGCAGCTGAATCGTTATGGAGTTTTCGGTGGTCGTTTCATTTAGCATTCAATGTTGTCTTTCATGTCATTCAACTTCTTGTCCTGTTCTTTGAGTTTTTGTTGAATGATTAAAAGGGCATCATCTTTTTACACAGCCCCATGCTTCATTCCATGTTTGCACTCTCGAAGGGAGAAGTCCTTCTTCCTCTCCCTGGCCTGTTCTTCCAATCCAATCACCCGTTTAGATAAAACATCTACTTGAGCCACCAGTTTGTCCCATTCACATTTATTTTGAGCTTCTTTGTTGGCTTCAACCATATTGTCAAGTAGTGTTGCGACAACTTCGTAAGGTTGGTTGAGCATTCCGCCCTCGAAAAGGTGCTCAGTTATGCTTTTATTTTCGGGTTCGAGACCCCGATAGAATCAATCCAATAGCGTCTTATCAGGCATCCCATGAGATGGGCATGTTTGTAATATTGCTTTGAACCGCAACCACATTTCTGGAATTGTCTCCTCCCCTGCTTGTTTTAACGTCAGTAGATTATCCCTGAGGTTCAATAGTTTCAGGAGAGGATGATTTGTGTGATACCCATAGTGATTATCCATTCTTGTTTCCCTGCTTTGATCTTCAGACAAACAAAACAAAACTACAACTAAGATTAGTAAAACTAAAACTAAGAAAAACAAAAACTCTACTAATCTAAAAATTCTCAAATAACACCACTCCCCGGCAGCGGCGTCATTTTGATGCTTATCGTGACCAACGACACTAACCTACGGTATGAGTGTCTACGATCGTCGATAATATAGTAACCCAACCAAGGATTGGGGTCGTGTCCCAAGGGAGTGGTTTTGAGAATTAATAGAAGAATAAAATTAAGTTCTAATTAGTCATAGCTAAAGACATTAACGAGTAAAAACATAGTAAATTCAGGCGGTGACACAAAAGTGACAATTAACAAATGGGGGGTTTTGTCACAAGTGTAATAAAAACAACAAAATTTAAAGAGGAGAACAAGTATGTGGAGAAGTTCTTGGGGTGTGACCACAATATAAATTGATATAAATCGTTGAGTACATGCTTTCGATAGGAAATTTGCAAGCTAATAGTGACTAGGCTAAGCTTTATGTGGAAATATGTTCCCTCTCGGGCAACTTACCCCGTTTCAAATGGGTTCATCTTGGACACCAATTTGCCGGATGAAAGTCAGCCTACGCCTTATCCCACTCACTCTCTCGAGCTGAGTGTTAGGATATGGGACTAGGGCTCACCCTCTCGGGTTGAACCTCATGTCGACCCACTCCTTAGGTCATCAGTCTAGCAGTCTTGGTTTCACGACCTCTCTCTCAAGAAAGCCGAAAACACATGGGTGGTTTTGTATTTGAAACTAAAAACCCCTTAAATTAAACCATAACCACTAGGTGGAATCACCATTAAAATATATATAACCTATCAGCAAACAAGACCCAACAATAATATGAACATATATTTGCTAAATCACACCCCAAGAACGGGGATTTTTAGCCACACATCAAGATATAGAAATTTATACCTAAATGAGTTTGCATTAAAATGGGTATGAAGATTTAAGTCTTGTTACAGGCCAAGAATGAGGAATCCAAGAGACCCAACTCCAAATCTAGAAGATGAAACCCTCTTCTTCTTCAAGTGTCCAAAACCCTCTTAAACTTAGAGCAAAAATATGAAAAAGTACTATTCTATCTTAAAATTATAATAATTGTTCGACTCCCTTAAAATAAAATTCTAACTAGTATTTATAGTTATTACAAATTTGTGTTGCAGCGGATCATTCGGCATCATTAGTCGGAATCGCCAATCAACTCGGTGATTCGCCCTTTGGTGTAGTTCGTCGCCGTCTTGCACCAACCTTCATCATCGTCGTGCTCTGTGTCATTGGGAGACATTGTACTGCTTTGCAGAACTATTCGGCGATACACCGACTGCTCCCTTTTTCCACCGACTTTATCATTTCCTTCATGGCTCAGCACACTGGAACAAAAGGTGAAGTAAAACCTTTCGGCGACTTGCCAAGTGGACTCGGCGATCCTCAGGCCTTCGTTTCTTCATTCTTTTTAGCCTTTTCGTTCTTTTTTGCGACGTAGTGTCCATGCTTTCCTTCAAACTTCAAATACCTGAAACTTAAGGGTTTTCATCAGAAATTGAGGTAAAATAAGCATTGAGGACACAATTTCTATTAAAATATGTCCCCAGATGAGTCCAAAAATTGGACTCATCACATGGCCTGGGTGATAAGGGGTCGGGAAGGAGCAACAACAACAACAATAGAAAGAGGGGTAACAACAGTCGAATATGAAGGTATAGAAGCAGAGGTGCCAGTGGTATATGTAGGCTCACTGGCCTGAGGGGGAAGTATTGCCTATGTCGGCAACATCTCAACATCGACTACCGGAGACATATCCTCCGATGCAACTCTCCTCTGATCAGCTCATCCCTCATATACTCGGCCTATATCCATTGGATGTCAATAGCGGAAGTAGGAGTCACTTCCACATCCGTCTTGGCAATCACCGAAAATGGGCCCACCTGCACACTTCAGTAATCAAAATGGGAAAAGGGAGAGAGGTCTGACTCTGCTCGACCCTCATGGCCATTTCCTGCTCTATAAGTAGACCTAAATTACTATTTTATTAATTTGAAAGTAGATGTAGGGCATGAGAACAAACTAGTCCAACACTATGATAGCCTTACATATCTGGAAGAATAAAGTTCTTGGCAAAATCGACGAAGCTCGAAGAACGCTCGAAACCCTAGCTTTCCTCCTCTTGGAACATTGCTCTAATGACTTGAAGTGTTAATGAACATAAAAGAACTGATTAACACTTTCTAACCTCTTAACTAGGTGAAAATTTCGTGGTTTAGGCTTAGAATAGTGGTTAAAGCGATGTAGTTTAAGTACCTAAATGCATAGGGGAAAGACCAAAATGACCCCAACTTAAAAACTGATGGAGTGCCTTAAAAGGGAGGCTTCATGGACCGTTTAGGGATCCACGGTCTGTGAAACACTTCACTGTATGTCAAGTCATTCATGAAACTTCGACTATCTGAAAAGACCTCACTAAAATGGGTATAACTTTTTACTCTGAACTTTAAATGAGGCAAACTTGGTAGGTTGGAATGAGGACTCAAGACTTTTAATTTAATAGGTCATGGACCACCTAATTTGTTTTGTGCTGATAGATATGGTCGTTTGAAGTTGACCTTATATTTAAAAGTTGTTGGGTGACCTGTACGAACCCCCAAATGAACTGTACAAGACACCACGACCGTCTAGGGTCCCGTCCAGGTGACTCATCACTTGGCAGCCCTGGACGGTTGGGTACCTTGCCCCAAACGGTTTGTAGTCCCTTTCACGAGCTGTTTAGGCTTTAGTGAAGGGTCCATGGTTTATTTTAAGGTTGTGGACATGTATGTTAACCCTTTTTAACATTTTTCCAAGTCCCGGTGTTACACAAACGATTAAAATTTTAAGAGTAGAGTTGTGAGGTGCTATAGAATGATTCCCGTCTTAGCTTAGAAAATTTCGGGGTGTTACATACATATTATTTACCCTAATTTCTTAGATTATTGGGGGACTATTGATACTTCCAAACTTACACTTCAATTAAGAAGTATAAACGGCTGACGTCAATTTATAGAACTCAATTTGAGTTGAGGTCGATCCCACATAGAATTTCTTTACAAAAATGATTTCACTGTCACGTTTATCCAAATATTGTTATTATTTCCTAGAGGAAGTAATTACGGAAAATAAAATAGGTTTAGTTGTAAAGTTCAAGTAACCAGTATTAATAAACAAAATCCAGATTAACAATTCACCGAGTGTTAATTTCAAAGTTGTATTGATAAATGAATAAAATCAGGGTTGTGTTTCCCATGACGTTACATCTAGTGTTCATCCGTAAATGAGTTTCAGGTAATTTAGTCTTTGCAAATTATAGGCGAGTTGACTATATCTAACACTTCTCAATCTAGTTAGATAATTTTCACTCAATTCCTCCGGATCCTTCAGTGTTAACAAATTCTACCCTTGCGTACAATGATGTTAAATTTCTCTTCTCTCGAACTTGACCTTTAACGCCATTTTATCATGTTAACTCCACTTTTTCACAACTATCTATTCTCTCGAACAATTGATAGATACATGCTGACTCTAATGCGTGCACTCATTAGAACAAATGAATAACGAAAGTTGAGTTAAATATTGCAAATATAATTCACGTTTAGATTATTGTCATAGTTCCCACAACCCTAGTTGTGGTGTTTAGTCACTTATGATTTTCCCTAAACAAACAGAGATTAGTAATTAAAACATTAAGGAAGATTACTTACGAAAATCTGCAAATTAGATGAATGCTTGATATTCAGAAAATCAAAATCCAACTTCGAAGAATAGTTCAATGTTAATTGTTGAAACCAAAGTCAAGAATATTTCAAACTTAGTCACTCGTTCTAGATATGACGAGATAAAAAAAATATGACCTAATTAATTCAAATAATCACTCTAAAAAGAGTCCTACTCGAAGTAGGACTGAAATGTCGGGCAGCTTCACGGGCAACACAACGACCCGTCAAGGGATTCACAGTCCGTGAAGCACTCCGTGGTCATCACTTGGTATTTTTAAAACATGTCTCATTAATGCCTGTACACTAGAAGTTCACCATGGGCAATACCACAAACCTTTATAGAGACCACGATCCATCTGGGTGTCCGTGGTCTTCACTTGATCCACTCCCATTTCAGCTCCTCGATGTCTCTTCACTGGAAATCCATAACGATCATCCTCACGGGTCAAGAAGAGGACCACGATCCGTCTAGGTGTCCGTGGTCTTCACTTGAACAAATCATAGTTCAGCTCCTCCAGGTCTTCACATTAGAAATGCATCAGGATCGTCACCACGGATCGTTACGAGGACCACGACCTGTCTGGGGTGCCCTTGGTCTTCACTTCATCACACTCATCTTTCGCTTCTTTTTCCATTTTTCCACACAGGTTAGAACCTGTCTAAAAATTCAACAAACACATCAAATCTTACATAAATACATTTAATTCTAGTATTAATCCTTAGTTTTGAGCATCGAATGTGTCAATATTTCACAGCATATCAACACCCTCAACTTAGAATTGTTACTTGTCCTCAAGTGATGATAAAGACAAACATTTGACGCTTAAAACCCCCACATATATTATACTAACATGCAACAACCTTCTCAACCATAATTTGTATCCAAAACCATCAATAGCATGCAGGGATCAATAAATGACATCCTATTACTCACGGTCGACCATGCTTATGCCTGTGTACGATCAGCTAGCACAATTTAACTATCAAGTGCAATCATTGTGTCCTCACACAAAAGAAGTCCCTCACTCATGATAAATGGGACTAAGTTCAACGCTCACACTCTCAAAGAACTTCTCACACTAACAACAAAAGACCATAGGCTTGCCCTTGCTTTCTACGCTCTATCTTTCAAACAACCGGAATAGGATCACTATAGGACTTTATCATCTTGTAACATAGGCTCAGGCTAGGGAATGAATTTTTGGTTTTGTGAGTGACTAGTATCTTGGCTCTCCAAAGTTTTGTTAGAACACAACTTTTCTGAGTGATTCCCTCCTTTTTCATTTCAGTACATCCCATCAGCCATTGTTTTATTTTTCTTTTCCTTTTACCTTTTATTTATTTATTGCACATTTCTCCTATTCAAGCAGGTTCTTTACACTTTGCGCTTTCAAGCTGACTGAGTGAACCTTCTTTTTCTACTTTTCCTTTCTGCTCGGGTTGTAATCACTCTCAACTTAGGCTTTTGGCCTGAGTTGTGGCATCGTATCTTCAAAGACCCAAGGATATGATATCAAGCAAGTAAGAACAAAATTAGTTTCCAGGCTCAAATCGGGTTCAAGTGGTATGCTTTTTATTTGGTTGTTTATTTTTGGCGTTTAGTGCCTTACCAAAATGGCCTACTGATCCTTTCCTATCTAATTATCCTCAAATTCTAGAAAGACTACTTGGGAAAGTTCTAGTTTTTGCTCCTACCATTAGACTTCAAACAAACCTTACACACACATGAAATAGCACTACATTTTCCAGTTTCTTAGTTCACCAATTTATGTTTCAGACTAGCAATGGTCAACTCATAAGTAACTAAGATGTCATCTAAAGAACCCAACAATCAAAATTTAGATTAAGGCCATCATTTCAAACAGAACTAGTTGTTGCACAGCTCAACTCACAAAAACTTCACAGTTTTATCAAAACATAAAAACATCAATCACAGCTTATCAGACACAACACAGAGTCAACCTCCATTCAATCTAACAGCTCAAATGGTAGGTTTCTCACCACCCCCTCCCCAAACAAAAGGGCTTTTCCCTCAAAGTCAATAAAGAAAAACAATACAGGGCTGTGAGGAGGGGTCATAACTACGACGCAATAGGCGCCGGTAGTCGGATCAGCGTCAGCACCCTTATCAATGGGTGCACTATCAGAAACCTGCACTGGGTCAGCTGGACCAGTAGCACTGTGGGTGGTATGGCACTACCAGAAGCGTCCGCCAACAACGCATACATTCTTTGTTGCTCAAGTGCTTCTTCTTCTCTCGCCTTTTTCCTCGATTCCTTGTGTGCTTTATTGTTCCTTTTCTTTTCCTCCTTAGAAAGGTCTTTTGGCTGTTCCTAATCCGAATCTCCCGCTTTGTGTTTTCTCTTGTTGGATTTATGTTGGGACGCCTCACCCCAAAAATCATCAAGGACCTGAGTGGGGGGAGACTCATTGAATAAGTTCATCAAAGACTTCGAAATCACTGGTAGAGGCACAATGATTGGCTTCTCAGCCAGCTTAGCAATTTCCGCTCTCATTTCTGCCAACTATGTCTTCAACTCCTCCGCATTCACTGAATCGACAGCCTAAAACTTATATTGTACATGGAAATCCAAGCCATCCATCCTAGTTTTTAAGACAACAACCTCCTTCTGCATCTCATCTTTCAACCTCTTCTCCATGGCTAACACCTATCGCTTTATGATCTGGAGTAGTCTGAGTACAATCTGGTCGATGATGGACATGGTTAGGCGCTGATCTGCAACCTACCTCTCAAAGATTATAATAGGAATAGAAACAAAAGTACATGTAGCCTAAAAAGATGAAGCTTGTGGTGATGGCGCCCCTGTGGATGGCTGTGATGATTCACCCTACTCTGGCCCTCTATCAGCATATGAAATGTCGATTTGTGCATGAGGAACAACTGCCAATGATCCCACAGCTCCGGCTTTCGCACCAAAGAGATGGTTATCGACATCTTTGATTTTAGATGCCTGATGAGCCTGAGCGCCTTATTCCATCTTTCTAATAGCCTATTTGGGGGGATGTTTGCTTGCCAATACAATTTCCCTATCAGACAGGGAAATGGAAGTTCGGCTCACTCATTGAGTGCCTGTCTCACATTTCTATTACTATGATTTGACCCATATTTACTTGGTAACCAGCCATGAGGCAAGCTACCAATTATGCAAGTGATGGAGACAGGGTATTATCATTAGTTGTAGGCCTCAACTGTGCATGGACAAAAGCCCACCAGACTTTGGCTGGAAAGGATAGTGAAGCTTTAGTAATGTGATCCTGTAACCCAAGTTGCATTCTCCCCTTCTGAAGTAATTAGCCTTGCAATCCAGTGCATGACGCACTCTCTAGAACTCTGATCCTCCATCTCAGTTTCACTCCTCACAGAATGATGTTTGCCCTCAAAAAGGCCAACTGAAGCGGGTGCTATGTAGTTTGGACCATGCAGCATCCTGTTGATAGTAGACTCAGAGATATCCACGAATGTTCCCCGAACCATAATTGAGTTAAGTGGTCCCAGGTTCTTGCAATTTCTTTCTGCCCCCGTTTAGTAGTCTTAGTCTCTGCGCCAAAGTTCATCAATGTGGCTGTATATGAAGCATTAAATTTTCTGGCCAGGTGGCTGGAAAATTCTCCAGGTGAGTTGGTCATCCATTTAAACTGATGCAGCTGAAATATCCTGTAGATATCTATCTTGGAATACTTCAATATCTGCCACCACTATTCTAGTCTCAGACATGATTGGTCTATCCTTAAAGACGTCTGACTTGTTCACAATTCCATTCTTGAAGAAATCTTTGAACCTGTTCACAGTCCACATAGAGAGGAAATAATCAATCAGTTGTAGTTTTGCCGCTGGATTGAATTCATGGAGGTGAACATATTGGACCATTGTATCATCGGTGGTAACATCATCATCCTCTTGTTCAACACCTACCTCTTCATGTGCTCCAGTTTAAACTTCTGTTCCTACTGTATGTGGAGGTGTAGTTGCATTTTCCTGAAAGTTGCTACTAGCCTCTTCACCACTACCGGAGCCACTATCAGACTTGCTACCAGATTCCTCATCGCTTTCGGAACTACTACCTTCCTCTTCAGACTGGAAGGGGTGTCCTGAAGAATGGCCCTCGATGTTCGTGATCTAGTAGCTCGAGGGGAGTGTTCCTCAATTTTAGTGGTAACTCGTACCTAGGAACTACTAGATTCTGCTTCATTCTCACTTTGAGTTGGTGAATGAGGTGGTGAGGAATCTGGTGCTGCGGATTTTCTTCATGGGCCCATGCTACCCGAGAAAAATAAAAAATGGATTAATAATTGAACAAGTAAATTGACACACTAACGGGTACTCAGACTTCCATTGTCGTGACGCCTTGCCATAAGAAAGTCGTCACCCAATCTATCATTGGGAAGGGCCATGAATCAAAATGAAAAATAGAATTAAAAGTATAGAACTAAAAGTAAATTTATATATATATATATATACGGATGGCTTCACGGTCCGTAGAGTCTGTGATGACCATCGTGAGCCTAACCAGTGTGCCCTTTCTTGCTAAGTGTGGTCCACGAGTGATTTCACGACCCGTGGTTGACACCACGGTCCGTGAAACATATCGTGGGCTTACACTTCACGATTTGCTCAGTGAATTTTTTCCCCAAGTTAAACCTTCAAAATTTCAACCATTTTCAGAACATGGCCACACTTTTATAAGGCAAACCCACATACATACAATCATTGATTCTCATAGTAAACAACTTTTATTAGTCAAGCTCACAGAGGCATATTATTTTTACACCATTTGAACTCAATTTCCTCCTAATATCATCATATAACACTAAACCCACACTAACAATTCATACCCATGAATAAAACTTACCAATTTAACTTAATTTGAATAAACCCATAACAATTTAACACCCACAACAATAATTTATCACATAATAATCTGCAAATTTGAACAAACTAATTACATCTAACTTGCCTATTGATACGATCAAACTTATAATAACTTTCTTTTACGTGCAGCAGTACTGCTGGACTACGAATGATGGACCGTGAAGAGGCTCGTGAAGAGCACCACGGTCCGTGGAAGCGTCCTTGAACATGACTTGGGTAGAAAAAACTTACCTGAGGTTCACGAGAGGCTAGACGGTCCGTACAAAACCTGACGAACCGTGAAGCACTTTCAAGCAATTTCCAGTAGCCTCTCTAGGATGTTGTTGAGTATGATGGGCCGTGAAATGACCTGTGAAGGGCATCACGGCTCATGGGATTGCCCATGAAGGACCTTCTGCATCCAGCTTCTCACTTCTCTGTTCAATTCACTCTTGCACATACCAACACATAGTGACTCTATAAAAACAATGAAAAATGATAAAATGTAAACTACCTTACAATTTTGGGTTTCCTCCTAAGTAGCGCACAATTTAATGTCGTGGTGAGACGCAGGTTACTTGATTATGCAGACTTCATAAAGCTTGCATTTTTCCACTATTTTCACTTCTTCTGGAACACCCAAGTACGCCTTGATTTGCTGACGATTGGCCTTGAACCTCTCACCCTTTTCATTCTCAATTTCAATAGCACCCGATTGAAATACCTGAGTTACCTTAAATGGCCCAGACCATTTGGATCTCAATTTCCCAAGAAACTGACGAAGTCTGGAGTTGAAAAGCAACACCAAGTCACCAGGATTGGAGGTTCTGTTCTCAATCTTCTTATCATGATACAACTTCATCCTCTCGTGCAGACCTCTCATAAGCTCTCAAACGGAACTCATCCATCTCATTAATCTGATCTAGTCTCAAGTTCGTTGTTTCACTCCAATTAAGATTCAACTTCTTTAACGCCCAAATTGTCTTATGTTCCAGTTCAACCGGAAAATGACATTCCTTTCCAAACACCAAATGATATAAAGACATACCAATATGTGTCTTCAAAGCTGTCTCATATGCCCATAGAGCATCATCCAACTTTCTTGCCCAATCTGTCATGTTGGCATTCACTGTCTTGGCCAAAATAGTCTTGATTTCCCTACTTGGTACTTCCACTTAGCCACTTGTCTGAGGGTGATAGGGTGTTGCCACTTTGTGATGCTTAACCTTATGTTGAGCCAAAAGTGCACTAACCATTTTATTGCAGAAATGGAACCCCCATCGCTGATAATGGCTTTAGGTGTAGCAAAGCGTGAGAATATGTTCTTCTTCAAGAACCCGACGACGCTTTTACCATCATATTTAGGTAGAGCAACTGCCTTAACCCATTTGGACACATAGTGCACTACCATAAGTATGTAATTTTTCCCATAAGAGCTCACAAATGGACCCATGAAATCAAATCCCCATACATCAAATAATTCCACCTCTAGAATAGGTGTCATTAACAGCTCGTGGCGACGAGGGATAGCTCCTTACCGTTGGCATACATTACAATTCTTCACTATATCCATTGCATCCTGATGAATTGTAGGCTAGTAGTACCCACTCAGAAGTACATTGTGGGCTGTCCGAGCGCCTCCATGATTACCACCTACTGGAGATGAGTGACAAGCCTCTAATATATGTAGCATATCAGCCTCGAGAATACATCACTTGATGATGTTATCATCACACACCCTGTACAAATAAGAATCATCTCAAAAATACTTACCCACATAATGTAGGAACCTCTTTTTTTGCTGGAATGTAAGCCCCTCAGGCATCAATCACTAACAAGAAAGTTAGCAAAGTCAGCAAACCAAGGAATGAGATCAAGAGTTGCAGCTAGTACTTGCTCATCTGGGAATGAGTCATTTATGTCGAGCTCACGTTCCTCTTTGTTTCCATCATCAAACCTAGACATGTGATCATATACCTGGTTTCCACAACCTCTCCTATCCTTGACCTCAAAGTCAAACTCCTGAAGCAATAACACCCATCTGATTAATCTTGGCTTTGCATCTTTCTTTTCCATGAGATGTCCCAGAGCTTCATGATCTATGTGGGCTATCACCCTAGTACCCATCAAGTATGCCCTGAATTTCCCAAAGGCATATACCACAACCAGTAGTTCTTGTTCATTGACTGTGTAGTTGCGTTGTGCTTCATTTAGTGACTTGCTAGTATAGTTGATCTACTGGACCATCTTGTTGCATTTCTTCCCCATCACAACTCCTAAGGCAGTACCACTAGCATCACACATTACCTCAAATGGTTCAGCCTAATCTGGGACAATGATCACTGGGGCAGAAATCAGCTTCTCTTTCTATCATTCAAAAGCTTTCAAGCATACATCATCAAAGGAAAATTTCACCTCTTTCTTCAAAATCTTGCAAAAGGGATGTGCAATTTTTGACAAGTCCTTGATGAATCGCCTATAAAATCGTACATGTCCTAAAAAGCTTCGAATACCTTTCTTACAAATAGGTGGAGGTAACTTTTCAATCACCTCAATCTTAGCTTTGTCTACCTCTAATCCCTTTTGCAACACCTTGTAACCAAGGATTATACCTTTCTTGACCATGAAATGGCACTTCTCCCAGTTCAACACTAGATTGGCCTCCTCACATCTTTGTAAAACCTTACTAAGATTTAACAAATAGTCATTAAAAGTGTCACCTACCATAGAAAAGTCGTCCATGACTACCTCCAGAGTGTTCTCTACCATATATGATAAAATAGACATCATACACCTCTGGAAAGTTGCTGGAGCATTACATAATCCAAATGGCATGCGTTTGAATGCAAAAGTACCATAAGGACATGTAAATGTAGTCTTTTCCTGATCTTCAGGAGCAATTGATATCTGTTTGTACTTAGAGTATCCATCTAAGAAACAACCACCCTTTCCAGCCAACCTGTCAAGCATCTGGTCCATGAATGGCCTTGGGAAGTGGTCCTTCAAAGTCCACTTGTTCAGCTTCCTGTAATCTATGCAAACCTGCCATCCAATGACTGGTCTTTTTGGAATCAACTCGTTCTTTGCATTGGCAACCACTATCATACCACCCTTTTTGGGCACACATTGTACTAGGCTGACCCAAAGACCGTCAGAAATGGGGTACACTACCCCAACATCCAACCACTTTATGATCTCCTTTTTGACCACGTCTTGCATTGGTGGATTTAAACTCCTTTGGTGTTCTATGCTTGGGCTGCAGTCTTCTTCAAGTTGGATCTTATGAGTTCAAATACCTGGAGGTATCCCAATGATGTCAGCAGCGGTCCACCCAATTGCCTTTTTATACGTTATCAACACTTTAATCACAGCTTGCACCTATTCATCATTCAAATCTGCATCCAAAATCACAGGCAATGTGTTTTTAGTACCCAAAAAGACATACCTTAGATGACTAGGTAACTGCTTAAGTTCCAGTGCATGCGGCTCCTTAATGGATGGTTTTGCTGGAGGAATCAGTCTATTTTTCAGATCCATATCTAGTTTCTTTGGAGCATAAGAATGTGCTCCCATGCCCCGTAGAGCATTCATAGTCTCCACATAATCATTCTGGTAGTCTTCTTCAAAGTTCATCAACACAACTGCTAATGTTTCGACTATAAGCATTTCCTCAATAGTAGCTCACATCTCTCCTTCATCAAAGGCCTCTATTGCAGACACCACATTCATGTCTTGTGGCTGCTTCATGGACCTGTAAATTTTAAACTTTACCTCCTCATTATTGAGTTTGAATTTCAGCTCTCTACTCTCAACATCAACCAAAGCTCGTCCTGTGGCCAGAAATGGTCTTCCCAAAATTATGGGAACCTCAAAGTCCACTTCGCAATCTAGAATCATGAAGTCTGCCGAAAAAATGATAATGTCCACTTTTACGAGCACATCACATAAGATACCCACAGGTTGCTTTACTAATCTATCTGCCATCATCAACCTCATCGCTGTGAGTTTTGGAACTCCTAAGCCTAGTTGCTTGTAGATGGCCAGCGGCATCAGGTTTATACTGGCGCCCAAGTCACATAGGTCCTTTGCAAACTCAAACAATCTGATGATGCACGGTATAGTGAATGAACCAGGATCCTCCTTATTTTGTACTAGAGATTTTGTGGCAATAGCACTATAGTGATGAATATTGTCAGTTAAATCAAAACTTACAACTCTTTTTTTCGTGACCAAGTCCTTCATGAACTTAGCATATCCTGACATCTGCTCTAGAGCTTCCACCAATGGGATGTTCACTGATAGTTGTCTCAGCAAAAAATTTCCCATCTTCAGCTTTCTTTTTAAGCCTTTGAGGAAATGAAGGAGGTGGTTTTGGTATTTGTTGTAACGACAAGGTTACCTCAACTCCCTTTTCTTTCACTACGGCTTGCTTTTCTGTTGGTTTAGCCTCTGCTACATCATCAACCTGTTCAGATTCAACCTCATCTTCTTCATCTCTTCTTATTATATGTTCCTGCTCAGTACATGGAGATATTGGTTCATTGAGAATCTTATTGTTTCTGGTGGCGATAGCCGTGCAGTGCCCGTCCTTCTTGGGATTCTGGATAGTATCACTTGGTAGTGACCCATTATTTCTCTTGTTTAGTGACGCTGATAATTGCCCCAACTATTGCTCTATTTATTTGATGGAGGTGGTATGAGAATCCACCAGTTGACTCATACCAGAGAAATCACCCTTTTATCTCCTTAACACCTACATTAGTTGACTTAACGTTTTGCATCACCTTAGCCAACATATCTTCCAGTTTAGACCCGCTAGAACTACCACTTGCACGATCTCTATTACCTGGGGAACATACACACCACTGCGGTCATTCTTGTAACCATATCTGTTTTGCCAGTTACCCTGTTCTCTATTTGCTGGCCTGTCATACTACCTTTTTCTAGAATAGTTCCGACCTGCATTTCCAAAATTACATTCTTGGTTTCCCGAGTTATAATTTCGGAAAACTCCTTGGTTGCTCAAGTATTTGGCTTCCTCATCTAGATCGATGTCCTGATCTTCATACATGTTTGGGGTTCCTACAACATTCACCTTCTCAGAACCTGCCATGATATTCTTCGTGAGTAGATCCATCTGGGTTTGCATGTGATCCATATCTTGATCTTTTTCTTCATCTCCTCTTTTGTTCAGCTGATAGCCCAAAAGTGTCTCCCAGATCTTCCACTTCATCCTCCTGGTGTGTCATGCTCTATTATTCTTTGCCACTTCATCTATTAGCTGCATGATTTCATAAAATGGTTTCCTTATGAATGATCCACCACAAACTGCATTAACAACAGGCTTAGTAACATAATTAAGCGATCTATAAAAAAACTGTTTCAAATGTCTCTCAGTGAGACCATGGTTCGGACACTTTTTTAGCTTTTGGCTAAATCTCTACCAAGTATCATGCATTGCCTCCCCTGATAGTTGCTTGTGCACACTTATCTCATCTTTCATCTGCAACTCTTTTGATTCAAGATAGAATGGAAAGCCTTCTTCAGTTCATTCCATATCCTCATTGAATCATCTGGCATCTCATTTAGCCAATTGGTTGCCTCCCCACTGAGAGAAAATGGAAATAGCCTCAACCTCATAGCTTGACTAACCCCAGGGATTTCCTGTGATTGTATATTGTCACGAAGTTCATGAGATGTTGATTCGCATCGTCACCAACTGCGCCTCTGAAGATCCCTTTCAAGTTTAGTAATTGAATCATTATGCTGGTGATAGTAAATTTTACACCTGGAGGTAGTACAGGTAATACTATTTCTCCAGTGGATCCAGCTCCATTCAAATCTAAGTCATCCTCGTTGAACATCATGTTAGTTGGTTGTTGTACTCAACCCCTTGGAGCTAGTGGTTAGCGGTAGGGATGAGCTATTTCTTCCACTCCTGTATTTTTATCCACCACCCTAGGCGGGTTGTTCACAACATTCTATTGAATACCTCTTACAACGGTCTTAGCTTTGAGTCCCATTTTTTGCCTCTAAGCCTCAATTTCCTGTGCATTTACCATTTTGCGGATAGTTTTCCGAAGTTTTGGATCGTAAGGAATCAATGGAGCTCCCTTACTTCTGGTATTTGGTATACATTGTTGAACTCACCTGTAAAAGACACAGACAAAGAACAAGACATAAAATTAGGAAATATAACTACACTTTGAATAATAGCTAGTAAAACACTTCTGAATTGAAATTCTCCAGCAGCGGCGCCAAAATTTGATACGTCCAAACTTACACTTCAATTAAGAAGTATAAACGGTCAAAGACAATTTATAGAATTCAATGTGAGTTGAGGTCGATCCCACGGAGAATTTCTTTACAGAAATGATTTCACTTTCCTATTTATCCAAATGTTGTTATTATTTCCTAGAGGAAGTAATTATGGAAAATAAAATGGGTTTAGTTGTAAAGTTCAAGTAACCAGTATTAATAAACAAAATCCAGATTAACAATTCACCGAGTGTTAATTTCAAAGTTTCATTGATAAATGAATAATACCAGAGTTGTGTTTCCGATGACGTTACATCTAGTGTTCATCCGTAAATGAGTTTTAGGTAATTTAGTCTTCGCAAATTATAGACGAGTGATATGTCCAAACTTACACTTCAAATAAAAAGTGTAAACAGTCGATGTCAATTTACAGAACTCAACTAGAGTTGAGGTCGATCCCACAGAAAATTTATTTACAGATAAGGTTTCACTGTCGCATTTATTCTAATGTTGTTATTATCTCATAAACAAATAACAACGGAATGTAAATTGGGTTTGGTGGAAATGCGTGTTAATTTTGAAACTTGCATTTACCAAACTTGCAGTCAAAATCTAGATTCACGACTAACAGACTATTTCGTTGTAAGGTTGATTCAGTTAATTAAGAGAAACCAGGATTGTGTTTACCATAACATTAGTTAAAGTGTTCTTCCGTAATTGAGCATCAGACAAATCAATGTTTACAAAATCATTGTGAGTTAAATTTATCTGACACTTCTCAGTCAAATAAAATAATTATCACTCATTTTCTCTTCACCATAGATTGTTACTAACATTAACCCTCACTTAAAAGGATATGGTGTTAAAGATGTTTTCTCTCGAACTCAAGCTTTAACTCCAATTGGATAATTTAGTTCAGCTTTTTTCTAACTGGTATTTTTCTCTCAAACAAATACCAGATACAGGCTCATCTAATGCGTGCACTCACTAGATGACAATGATATCAAAAGTTTAAAACTACAGAATGTAAACACATACTGCTCTTTACTCGTGTTACGGAATCGTTACTAGAACTATCGTGGTATTTAGCTACTCATGCTTTTACGTAAACAATCACTAATTAGGGATGAAAACATATTGAGAAATACTTATGAAAGTAATTAGCAAATCAACAATCACTTTGATAATCTGATAGTCTGAATTCGAATTTCCAACTAATAGCAATAATCAAAAATCCAAAAGTCGAAAGCTAAGAGTAATGATGTGTTCTTCGTTGTGAAACGTAAGATAATCCATATAATTTTAAAAATGACCTGAAGTAATTCAAAATAGAATGTTTAAAATGAGTCCTAATCGAATTAGGACTGAGTTGTCGGGCCTTTTCACGGCCACTACCACGACCCGTGAAGGGCTTCATGGTCCGTGAAGCCTTACGTGGTCTTGCCTTGGAGCTTCCCGAAAGTGGGTCTTCAAACTTGGTCACTGGAAAATGCACCACGAGAGCTACCACAGTCCGTAGTGAGGACCATGGCCCGTGAAGTCGCCTCTGGTCTTCACTTGGGTTTCAACCTTCTTTCAACTCTTCCTTGCTTTCACACTGGTTCAGCTTCACGGCAGGTACCACTGTCTGTGGTGAGGACTACGGCCCGTAGAACCCTCTGTGGTCTTCACTTGGTTATTCCTACTCTTCATCTTTTCAAGGCCCAGCACTGCCTCACTTTCACGAGCTTAACCACGGTCCGTAAAGAAGTTAACGGTCCGTGAAGTTGGTTGTGAACTTCACTTGGTCAACATCAGTTCTTTTTCGTTTCCTACTTTTCTATACAACCTAGATTCTACCTACACATTTAACAAACCCATCAAATAATCCAAAATTTCACTTAATTCCAGTATTAGCTCATAGTTATTAAGCATCAAATGTGCCACGATTTCACGGCACATCAACACCCTCAACTTAGAACCATTACTTGTCCTCAAGTGATGAGAAAAACAAATACAATCAGCTCTCAATTCATTTCCAGATTTATGACACTACGCAACAACTATTTCAAGTACAATTTGTATCCCAAACCTCTGAATCTAACATGTAAGGATCTATACAAGACATGTCATTACTCAAAGTCAATCATGCTTATTCCTGTGAATTATCAGCTCACACAATCTACTTTCAAATGCAACCAATGTGTCTTCACACCAAAGAAGTCCCTCGCTCATAATGGTAGGGACTGAGTACTACGCTCACGCTCTCAATGAATTTCCAACACTAACAGCAAACTACCATAGGCTTGCCCTTGCTTTCTACGCTTTATCTTTCAAACACCCGGAATAGGATCACTGTAGGACTTTATTGGCTTGTAACATAGGCTCGGGGTTAGGGAATGTATATTTGGTTTTGTGAGTGACTAATTTCTTGGTTTTCCAAAGTTTCATTTTCACATACTCTTTTCTCAGTGATTCCCTCTTTTTCTTTATTTCAGCACGATCCAGTTGCTATTATTTTCTTTTTCTTTTCTTCTTTTTCTGTTCTTTTATCTTTTTTTATATGCAATTTTGATATGCACTTTGCTCACTGGTTAAACCTTATTTTTCCCTTTTTCTTTCTGTTCGAATTGCAATCACCCTCAACTTAGGCTTTTGGCCTGAATTGTGATATCGTACCTTTGGAGAACCAAGGATATATATGTTGGGTAAGAACAAATACTTATTTAAGGCTCAAATTGGGTTCAAGTGATAAGCTTTTCATTTGGTTCTTTTATTTTTGGCTTTTTTAATAAAAATGGCCTATTGATCCTTTCCTATCCAGTTATTCTCAGATTCAAGCAAGACTACTTAGGCAAGTTGTAGTTTCTGCTCCTAGTGTCAGACTTCAATCAAAACTTACACACACTACTCAGGATTGCATTTTTTCAGTTTCTTAGTTCAACAATTAATTAGTCAGATTAGCCATGTTCAACTTATCAGTATCTAAGATGTCATCTAAAGATCCTAATAGTCAAACTCAGATTCAGGTCCTCAATTTTCACAGATTAGTTGTTGTGCAGCTCAACACACAAAATAGTAATACACAGAGACAACCTCCATTTTTCTAACAGCTATGGCAGGTTGCTCACGACCCCATCCCCAAATAAAAAGGACTTTACCCTCAAAGTCGATATAGAACAATAAAACACACAGGCTATAAGGAAGGGTCATACCTACGGCGCTCTAGGCGCCGATCATCGAATCAGCATTGGCACCCTTATCAATGGGTGCACTCTCAGGACTCGGAACCTGATCAGTTAGTTAGAGTAGGTGCTCCACTACTAGAAGCTCCAACTAAGGCTGCATCTCATTGTTGCTATTCAAGGATTTCCTTTTCCTGAGCTTCCTTCGTTGATGTTCTATGAGATCTCTTTTCTTGCCTTCTTGCCTCTCTGGTTGGATCAGTAAGGGTCTTCTCATCAAGTTCTCCAGCTTTGTGTTTTCTCTTGCCGGACTTACTCGTGGGAAGTTCTCCCCAAAGATCATCAATTGATTGAGTGGAGGGTGCCTAATTTAGCATTTGCATTAAAGATTCAGACAATATCAGAGTGGGTACCTGCACTAGCTTTTCAGCCAGTTTAGCAATCTGAGTTCTCATCTCGGCTAGCTGTGATTTGAACTCTTCAGTATCTACTGACCCGGCAGCCTGGAATCGATCTTGGACAAGGTTCTCTAAACTATCTAATCTGTCTTTTAAGACAGCCAGCTCTTTCCACACCTCATCTTTGATCTCTTTTTTCAAAGCTAACACCTTCGTCTCTATCAGCTGAGGCATTCGGAGCACAATCTGGTCTACCAATGTCCTGGTTTGGCGTTGATCTGCAACCAATTTCTCAAGAAAAAGCATAGGGATAGTGACAAAGGTACCTGGAACCTGGGAGGCTGAAGCTGGAGGTAGTGGTGCCTCTGTGGAAGGCTGTGATGACTCTCCCTATTCTGGACCTCTATCTGCATGTGGGATGTCACTTGGGACATGAGGAACTGATGTTTATGTAATCAATAACACGTCGTACAGTTCGGGTGTCTACGATCGTGCAATAGTATAGTAACCCAACCAAGGGCTGGGATCATGTCCCAAGGGAGTGGTTTTGAGAAATAATAAAAAAATAAAACGTAGTTCTTACTAGTCGTAGCTAAATACATTAACGATTAAAAACATTGTAAATTAAAGGGAGACAAAAGAGTATCAAATATCAAATGGGGGTTTGTCACAAATAAGTAAACTAGCAAGATTAACAAGAAAATCTAACAATGAGAGGCGGATTCAGGGGATATGACCGGAATACAGATTAATCTAGATTATTGGGTGCATGCTTTTGATAGAAGATTTATAGAACAATAGTGACTAGGCTAAACTATATGTGGAATAAGTTCTCACTCAAGCAACTTAGCCCGTTTCAAATGTGTTCCTCTCGGATACCCACTTGCCGCATGAAGACCAGCCTACGCCTTACCCAACTCACTCTCTCGAGCTGAGTGTTAGGATATGAGACTAGGGCTCACCCTCTCGGGCTGAGCCTCATGTTAACCCACTCCTTAGGCCATCAATCTAGTGGTCTTGGTTTCACGACTTATCTCTCGAGCAAGCCGTAAACACATGAGTGAAGTTGTATTTGCAACTAAAAATCCATTAGATTCAACCACAACTACTAGACTAAATCGCCATTAAACTACATTTAATCTAACAGCAAGCAAGATCCAACGATTATCTTAAGCCATATTCGCTAAATCACACCCCAAGAATTGGGGTTTTTAGCCACACATCAAGAGATAGAAATTTATACCTAAACGAGCTTGCATTCAAATGGGTATAAAGATTTAAGTCTTGCTACAGGCCAAGAATGAAGAATCCAAGAGACCTAAGTCCAAATCCATGGAGATGAAACCATCTTCTTCTTCAAGTCTTCAAAACCCTCTCAAACTCAGAGCAAAAATATGAAAAGATAATATTCTATATGAAAATTATAATAATTGTTCCACTCTCTAAAATTAAAACTCTAACTAGTATTTATAGTTATCACAGATTTGTGCTGCAGCGGATCATTCGGTGTCATTAGTCAGAATCGCCGATCAACTCGGCTATTCGTCATTTGGTGTAATTCATCACCATCTTGTACCAGCCTTCAACATCGTTGTACTCTGGGTTTTCGGGCGGCATGGTACTGCTTCGTGGAACTTCTAGGCGATGCACCGACTGCTCCCTTTTGCCGCTGACTTGATCCTTTTGTTCAGGGCTCAGCACACTGGAATAAAAGGCGAAGTAAGACCATTCGGCTACTCGCCAATTGGACTCGGCAATCCTCATGCCTTCATTTCTTCGTTCTTTCCAGCCTTTTTCTTCCTTTTTGTGAAGTAGTGTCCATGCTCTCTTTAAAAACTTCAAATACCTGAAACTTAAGGGTTTTCATCAGATAGTGAGATAAAATAAACATTTGAGGACACAATTTTCTATTAAAATATTGCCCTGAGTCCAATTTGTGGACTCATCAAAATCCCCAACTTAAAGTTTTGCTTGTCCTCAAACAAATTCAAGTTCAGCCATTCAAAAAGGGTGTCTCGAACAGTGCTACACAGACTCAGTCATGAATGCACACAACAAGACTCAATTTACTTATGCAAAGATCAAATGTGCACTCAAAGATTCAAGTTGTGACTCACCAATATCAACGAATATCATGCTCACAATACTTGCTTCAAATGCAAGTCCAAGCTCAACTATAGTGTTCAAATGCCCTCACACAAAGAATGATTCCATATTCACACAATGGTTTCACAGTTTAAAGATTCGGAATCAGATGCAACGGTCACACTCACAAAGAAGAACATAACGCATAATTTCACCCATAGGTTTACCCGTATTTTCCATTCAACATTCATTTCAGCTCACTCAAGATCAAAAAGGTCTTTTCAAGGCTTGTAATGGGGCTGAGTGCAATGGTATGGTCATTTAGGCTCAGTAACTTTCATCCTCATGAAATGTGGTGCTCACAACACTTCCTTTCCTTTTCATTTATCATTCTCTTTAGTGCTCATAAGTCATCCTATTATTCACTTTCAATGGATTGTTTGGGAACCCCATTTCTTTTGTTCTTTATTCCGCAACTTTCTTTTTCATTCTTTTTCTTTCTCTTCTCTCTATTTTTTTTATATGGAGGGGTTCCATTTTTCTCAACATCATGGGTTAAAGGAGACTTTCCTTGCACTTTTTGACTTTCCCTTTTTTCCTTTTTCACCACACCCCCAACTTAGGCTTTTGGCCTAAGTTGGCTATTCGATTAACCACAATTCAAGAGGATTATAGGTAATGAATTAAGAAAGGTCTAGTTTTCATCAAGTTTCTTCCAAAGAAGGGTAAGGCTTAAAGGGTATTCAAGAGAGAATCACACGCTCACAAGGTAGGTCACAAAAGAGGTATATGTCAAATTGGTCCACACTCTTCGAAGTTGCCTAAGATCATATCAAGAGAAAGTCTTACTTAGTTAACCGGACCAACAAGACAAATTCTAGGTGTTGTCATGCATGGTTCCAGATAAGCTTATCACACAAGGCATCGACACTTAAGTCAAACAAGACTCCACACTTTTTCTAGTGTGCAACGGTCATCACAAGAGAATCGATTTGATAAATGATTAATCACAACAAGATGCAAAGAGTTCACATATTGTCTATCCAACCTCATTTGGCCTCATCGTAGCCATACATTCATGTTCGTTCGATTGTAAGCACTACTCAAGTCATTGGTATTGATCGAAACTGAGACTCAAATTTGCCAAGGAACAACCACATTCAACACACGAGAGGTGGCACAAATTTTTTTCGGACGGGTCAAATTATTTTGCAATTTAAAATAAAAGAAGCCACAAACTCAAACATCCACAGAAAAGCAGTATTAACACAATTTTAAACAGAACAACCCAAACATATACACGAAACACAAACAAAAGTAGCACACAAAAGGTGTGGGCCTCACCCCACCACAAACAAAAGCATTTGTCCTCAAATGCAAATAAAAGTATCCAAAAGTAAAAGCATATGAGACATAGAGGGAGGTAAATGGGGGATCTTGTCTAAGCAGTCGCTCCATCTGCCAGGCATTAATGCCCGATGTGTCACTCTGGAATTTGATAGTGGTCCCCGGAGCCTCTTCAGATGATTCAGCAGCAACTGACTTACTAAGACTGTCCAAATCATGAGCCGCCAGAAAGGAGAGGATAGATGTTAAGAATCTACGTCTCCATGAGGGAATAGTGGGGTCTCGGTGATTTGTTTTCTTGCTTGCACTGGGCTTCTTACCCTCATTATCTATTTTGGGAGGATCTATCGCCTTTGTCTTTTTCCTGAAATTTTTCACTCTTGTTCGTCGGGGTGGCATATCTCTCCCAGCTACTTTCGGTCTAGCCATTTCTACAAAGCTTTGAGATAAAGTTAGAAAGTATTCAGACAAAAGCAAGGCCGTTTGATTTCAGAATTAATTCACCGAACAATTTGGCGAAGTGCTCAGCTACTTAGGCAGTGCACCGAGTGTAGCGCACAGAGATTATTTAGGGTACAGACAAAAGGGCGAACAAGAAGACTTTCGGCGAGGCGCCGAATGCGTTTGGTGACATTGTGCATCTCGTCGAAAGTGACAGAATTTAACACTACATATAACATTAAAATAATGGCGAAATGGAGACATTAGGTGAATCGTCGAGCACTTTGGTGAGCTCGACTTATATCGCCAAATGGCTCAACGTGCCAAGTTTCAACCAATCTTCTTGAATCCAACCCTTCAAACCCCGAAAACAAAATCAAAGCATGCACTAACGAAATTCAAACGAGACCCGCACTACCCATATCCTCGGGATACTCAAATTTCTCCTGAATTTGCCTAATTTAGCCATTTGACGATATTTGCTCTTAAAAGTGGTGTCACCCGCTCTATCTTTGAGCAAATTTTCGACATTTAGCGCAAATGTGGGCTACTCAGACTTCACCCAGTCAATCTAACGATACACAATCACAACCCAATTCATTAAAAAGCACAAAAATTATGGGCATTTGACAATAAAACAATATTGGTAAGATTTTCAAATTAAAATAGCCATTTAAGCATTCTAATCCTATCGGAGAGGCCCAGCACACATCAATACGATACAACCATAGAAAATGAGTGTAAAATTTTCAAATATAAGCTCGGGATTTGGAAACTAACCTTTTGTGCCGATTAAAACGTGATTGGAAAGCTAGGCGGCAAATAAATCCAACTCCGAGCACAATTCAATCAACCAAATACTAGTAAAATGCTTGAAATAAGGAAAATACTACCTTGGTGCGAGTTTGGGAGGTTTAAGAGTGAGGAAAAGTGAAGAATTTCAAATTTTAAGGCTCTTGGTCTTTTTAAACTGTCCAGTTCGCGCCCACTCGGCGATACGTCGAGTAATCATTTGGCTCGCCGAGTTTTACAGGACCTTCAATCAAAGTGAGGGTTCAAACGGCGGTCTAAATCGAAGTCGTCGACCTGGTCAGCGACACACCGAACTGCTTTTTTCGACACCTTCACCTTTTAAACATGCAGCACTAACACACCATTATTTATAAAAACAAATTAAAGCATCTAACACCTTGGGTTGTCTCCCAAGAAGCGTCTTATTTAACGTCGTGGCTCGACGCGAGTCTTTACTCACTCTCTATTATTGGGGTCAGCCCTAGTGTCACTAGGTAACCCCAATAGATCATTTGGGCGGAGATGAGGTACTGGAAAACTCATAAGTGTTCTGATCAGTTGGATCGATCTAGAGTGAGATCCAATCATCTGAGTGGTTTTGAGAATTAATAGAAAAATAAAACTTAGTTCTAAGTAGTCGTAGCTAAAGATATTAACGATTAAAAACATTGTAAATTAAAGGGGGACACAAGAGTGTCAAATATCAAATGGGGGTTTGTCACAAATAAGTAAATTAGCAAGATTAACAAGAAAGTCTAACAATAAGAGGGGGATTCTTGGGATGTGACCAGAATACGGATTAATCTAGATTATTGGGTACATGCTTTCGTAGAAGATTTATAAAACAATATTGACTAGGCTAAGCTATATGTGGGAATAGGTTCTCACTCGAGCAACATATCCCGTTTTAAATGTGTTCCTCTCGGACACCCACTTGCCGCATGAAGATCAGCCTACGCCTTACCCAACTCATTCTCTCGAGCTGAGTGTTAGAATATCGGACTAGGGATCACCCTCTCGGGCTGAGCCTCATGTCGACCCACTCTTTAGGCCATCAATCTAGTGGTCTTGGTTTCACGACTTCTCTCTCAAGCAAGCTGAAAACACATGAGTGAAATTGTATTTGCAACTACAAATCCATTAGATTCAACCACAACTACTAGACGAAATCACCATTAAACTACATTTAATCTATCAGCAAGCAAGACCCAATAATTATCTTAACTCATATTCGCTAAATCACACCCCAGGAATTGGGGTGTTTAGCCACACATCAAGAGAGAGAAATTTATACCTAAACGAGTTTGCATTCAAATGGGTATGAAGATTTAAGTCTTGTTACAGGCCAAGAATGAAGAATCCATGAGACCTAAGTCCAAATCCTTGGAGATGAAACCCTCTTCTTCTTCAAGTCTTCAAAACTCTCTCAAACTCGGGGCAAAAATATGAAAAGCTAATATTCTATATGAAAATTATAATAATTGTTCCACTCTCTAAAAATAAAACTCTAACTAGTATTTATAGTTATTACAGATTTGTGCTGCAGCGGATCGTTCGACGTCATTAGTCAGAATCGTCGATCAACTTGGCGATTCATCCTTCGGTGTAATTCATCATTGTCTTGTACCATCCTTCAGCATCGTCGTACTCTATGTTATTGGGTGGCATGGTACTGCTTCGTGGAACTTCTCAGCGATGCGCCGACTGCTCCCTTTTTCCGCCGACTTGATCCTTTTCTTCAAGGCTCAGCACACTGGAACAAAAGGCGAAGTAAGACCCTTCGGTGACTCGCCAAGTGGACTCGGCGATCCTCATGCCTTCATTTCTTCATTCTTTTCAGCCTCTTCGTTCTTTTTTGCAACGTAGTGTCCATGTTATCCTTAGAATTTCAAATACCTGAATTTTAAGGGTTTTCATCAAATATTGAGATAAAATAAGCATTTGGGGACACAATTTATTTTAAAATATAGCACTGAATGAGTCTAATTTGTGGACTCATCAGGAACAACGGCTAAAGTACTCACAGCAGCAGACTTCGCGCCAAAGAGATTGTTCGCGACATCCTTGATTTTAGAAACCTGGATTAGTCTGAATGCCTCACCCCATCTGTCAACCAGGCCGTTCGGAGGAATGTTCGCTCCTCGACATAACTTCCCTATCAGATAGGGAAAAGGAAGTGCGGCTCTCTCATTTAGCGCCCTGTCTCTCATCTCGATCGCTATTATCCATCCCGCATTGATCGGGTAACCAACAATAAGACTGGCTACCAGCGAGGCCAGGGAAAGTGACAAAGTGTTATCATTAGCTGTCGGTCGCAATTGTGCTCGGACGATAGCCCAACAAACCTTGGCTGGAAAAGACAGCGAAGCTTTAGTGATGAGTGTTGGAGTTGTGGTGACCCAAACTGTATTTTCCCCATTTATGGCAATCTACTTCGCAATCCAGCGTAAAACCCTTTCTCAAGAATTTTGATCTTCCTTCGTAGCATCACTGGTGACCTCATGATGTTTGCCCTCTAAAAGGCCAACTGAAGCTGGTGCAGAGTATTTCGGGCTGTACAATATTTTGTTAATCGAAGCCTCAGAAATATCTATTGATTTTCCCCTAGTTGTGATTGAGTTGAGTGAACCCCAGGTAATAGTCATGTCTTTCTGTCCACGTTTCGTAGGCTTTGATCCGCTGCAAAATTCATAAATATAGCTGCATAAGAGGAATAAAATTCTCTGGCCAGGTGGTTAAAGTATTCTCCAGGTCCATTGTCCATCCAGTCGAACTGATGGAGCTAAAATATCCGATAGATGTTCGCGAATACTTTGATATCAGCTACCACCACCCTAGTCTCAGGCATGATTGCTCGATTCTTGAAGCCACTAGTTTTTTTCACAATGCCATTGTTGAAGAACTCTTTAGACCGGTTGACAGTCCACATTGAGCGATACCAGGCAATCAGCTGTGGTCTCAATGTAAGGTTAGGTTCCTGAGCATTCACATACATCACCATGGTATCATCATCGGTGATTTCCTCCTCATCCTCTCTATTAACTGCTTCCTCTCGTACTCCAGTTTTAGTTTCTATATTAGCCACAGGTGGAGAGATACCTGTGTCATCCTGAGAACCGCTTTCAAATTCAGCACTGCCCCTCGAGTCATCCGCAGATTGGCTACCAGCAGCAGCTTCAGATTGACTTCCCGAGTTTTCCCTGTTATCAGAACTACTACCTCCCTCTTCAGCTTGAGGAGAAAAGCCCTGGAGAATAGCTCTTCTAGCCAGTGATCTAGTAGCCCGAGGCGAGTGATCTTTAGGTGTAACATTTATTTGCATCTCAGACCCACTCGCTTCGGAGTCGTCATGACCCTCTAATTGCGAAGCGGTGACGGGGGAAGGTTTGTTAGCATTCTTTTTTCTGGGACCCATTGTACCTGAGAAATAGAGAGCTCATTAGTAATCGACACAGTCAAATGACGCACTATCGGGTACTCAAACTTCCCTTGTGTAATATCATCGTGACGCCTTGCCTTAAGAATGTAGTCACCCAATCTATCATCGCGAAGGGCCACGGAATCAAAAGACGAACACAAACTAAGTACAGAAAAAAAATACAAACAAGGGAACTCTACGGGAGCTTGCACAGGCAGTGGTATGGACCACAGACCATGAAATCCCTCGTAGAGTTGAAACAGAATCAGTGTGCACAAGGAATCTTTGACCATTTTACGAAGGGATGTTCACGGACGGCTTCACGGCCCATAAAGTGCACCACGGTCCATGATACTGCCCGTGAACTTTAACTGAGGGATGGGTTGACTTCAAGTGTGGTCTACGACAAGCTTCACGGCCCGTGGTATCTTCCACGGTCCGTACAACCTGTCGTAGTTTTACACTTTGGGCAATATATCAGTCACCTTCTTCCCAACATCGAATTTTAGCACTTAACCACCATTTTTACACAAATACAAGATCTTCCTATAACTTAAGCTTTACCCTACTTCTTAATCAACTAAATTAACTAACATAAAGTTCACCACCTACCGACAAATTCAACCCTTTATTGTAGACCAACACACAAGAACAACTAAAAGCTCCCAATTCGGTTTACCCACTACAATTCAGTATCAATTAGCAATTAATCATCACCAGGTCATGCTAAACTCAAGAAAATCAAAGTCATCATACATAGGTATAGACAAGATTGAACTTTACAAACCATTGAAAATTAACTTACTTGAAAATAGTGACACAGCCGAAATCTGGAATTAACTTGGCACACTTACACAACTGAGCACTTAGGGTTTCGATTATTGGGTGGATGTAGGATTTTATTGATGAATGGTAATCGATTCTTCCCTTAGATAGACGTTATGGAGGAGAAGACTAGGAAGAAACTGACTCTTTGGCCTTTGGAATCGAATAAATACGTTTCATTGTGAGTTGGGTTACGCACGGGTAGGGTCAGATAGGGGTAACACTAGGTTGTAGACTATGGACCGTGAAGTTACCCGTGAAGGGAGTCACGGTCTATGAGACCATTCGTGATCCTTACTTAGATCTAACACTTGACTGCGGAAGAGCACGGATCGTGAAGTTGCCCATGAAGGGCATCACGATCCGTGAACCTATCAGTTTCTGCGACTTTGAAACTTCGCATTCAAACTTGAGGTTCATGAGAAGCTAGACGGTCCGTACAAACTCTAACGGACCGTAAACCCTTTTTTATGCAATTTCCAGTAGCTTTCGAACTTCTGTCCTCAAATTGACGGACCGTTAAAGTGCCCGTGAAGGAAACCACGGTCCATGAGACTGTCCGTGAAGTTCAATCTGCACCAAGTCCTGCATTTTTTTCACCTATTCTCTCCTACACACATCAGCACACAGTGACTCTACAAAAACATAGAAAAATAAGGCGAAAGGGAACATACCTAATACAATTACATCTTGGGTTGCCTCCCAAGCAGCGCACAATTTAACGTTGTGGCGCGACGCAGGTTACTTGATTACTCACACTTCATCAAGTTTGCATTTCTCTACAATCTTCACATCCTCACGAGCACCCAAATATGCCTTGATTCGCTGACCATTAGCTTTGAACCTCTCGCCTTTCTCATTTTCCAGTTCAATAGCACCAGATTGAAAAACCTGTGTGACCTTAAAAAGTCCAGACCATTTAGATCTCAGCTTTCCTGGGAACAGACAAAGTCTGGAGTTGAAAAGCAACACCAAGTCAGCAAGAGTGAAGCTTCTTTTCTCAGTATACTTGTCATGATATAGCTTCATCCTCTCCTTATACAGTGTTGATCTCTCATAAGCTCTCAGACGGAACTCATCTATCTCATTGATCTGATCCAACCTCAAATTCGTCGTTTCGCTCCAACTGAGGTTTAGCTTCTTCAATGCCTAGAGTGCTCTATGCTCAAGCTCAACTGGCAAATGACATGTCTTTCAAAACACTAGTTGATATAGAGACATACCAATAGGTGTCTTGAAAGCTGTCTGATATGCCCATAGAACATCATCCAGCTTCCTTGCCCAATCTGTCTTATTGGCATTAACTGTCTTGGCCAAGATTGCTTTAATCTCCCTGTTGGAAACCTCCACTTGTCCACTGGTCTGTGGGTGATAAGATGTTGCCACCTTGTGTTGTTTTACCCCATACTTGGTCAGAAGCGCACTAAACACCTTGTTGCAGAAATGAGAACCACCATCACTGATAATGGTTGTGGGTGTTCCAAACCTTGAGAAGATGTTCTTTTTCAGGAAACCAGCAACACTCTTTCCATCGTTCTCAGGTAAAGCAATAGCTTCAACCCATTTGGACACATAGTCAACCGCAACCAGTATGTATTTCTACCTATATGAACTCACAAAGGACCCCATGAAATCAATACCCCACACATCAAATAATTCTACCTCCAGAATAGGTGTCATGTGTAACTCATGGCGCCGAGAGATGGCTCATTGCCGCTGGCACATATTACAGCTCCTTACCATGTCCACTACATCTTGATGAATTGTGGGCCAATAGTACCCACACTGAAGTATCTTGTGGGCTGTTCGAGCACCACCATAATGACCACCAACTGGAGATAACTGACAGGCCTCCAAAATGTGCAACATTTCGGCTTCCGAAATACATCGCCTAATTATGCTGTCAGCACACACCCTGTATAGATACGGTTCATCCCAAAAGTACTTCCCTATATCATGCAGGAACCTTTTTCTTTGCTGATATGTCAGCCCATCAGGCATCACATCACTAACCAGAAAATTAGCATAGTCAGCAAACCAAGGAATAAGGTCAAGAGTAGTAGCTAATACCTGCTCATCCGGGAATGTATCATTTATCTCTCAATTTCTTTCTTTTTTGTAGCCTCCAACCTAGACAGGTGATTAGCTACCTGGTTTTCACAACCTCTCATGTCCTTCACTTCAAAGTCAAACTCTTGGAGAAGCAGCACCCATCGGATCAGCCTAGGTTTAACATCTTATTTTGCCATGAGATATCTCAAGGTAGCATGGTCTGTATGAACTATCGCCTTAGTGCCAAGCAGGTAAGCTCTGAACTTTCCAAACACATTCATTACAGCCAATAGTTCCTGCTCAGTGACTGTGTAGTTTCACTGTGCCCCATTTAGCGACTTACTAGCATAGTAAATCGAATGGAACATCTTATTGCGCTTTGTCCCAACACAACTCCTAACGCAGTCCCGCTTGCATCACACATCACCTCAAATGGCTCCGTCTAGTCTGGGCCAATAATCACTGGTGTTGAAATCATCTTTTCTTTTAGGCACTCAAAAGCTTTGAGACATGCCTTATCAAAGACAAATTTCACCTCTTTCTGCAAAAGCATTCACATAGGGTGTGCAATTTTGGAAAAGTCCTTTATGAAATGCCTATAGAATTCGGCATGTCCTAGGAAGTTTCGAACACCTTTCACACAGATCGGCGGAGGTAACTTTTCAATCACTTCAATCTTGGCCTTGTCGACCTCGATCCCTTTCTGTGACACCTTGTGTCCAAGAACTATGCCCTCATTTACCATGAAATAACACTTCTCCCAATTCAGCACCAGGTTGGCCTCCTCACATCTCTGTAAAGCCCTACTAAGATTCAACAAAAAATCATCGAAAGTATCACCTACTACAGAGAAATCGTCCATAAATACCTGTAAGGTGTCTTCCACCATGTCAGAGAAAATGGACATCATACACCTTTGGAATGTTGTTGGTGCGTTATACAGTCCAAATGGCATGCGTTTAAACGCAAATGTGTCATAAGAACATGTGAAGGTAGTATTTTCCTGATCTTCAGGAGCAATTGATATCTGGCTGTAGCTAGAGTATCCATCTAAGAAACAATACCACCCTTTACCTGCCAACCTATCAAGCATCTGGTCCATGAAAGGCATGGGGAAATGATCCCTCAAAGTCCACTTGTTGAGCTTCCTATAGTCCATACACACTCTCTATCCAGTGACTGGTCTTTGTGGGACTAATTCACTTTTGGCATTTGACACCACAGTCATACCGCCCTTTTTAGGCACACATTGCACTGGACTGACCTAGTGACTGTCAGAAATGGGATAAACCACCCCAGCATCTAACCACTTGATTATCTCTTTCTTAACCACCTCTTGCATAGCTGCGTTTAGCCTCTGTTGGTGTTCAATGGTTGGGCTGCAATCCTCCTCAAGCTGAATCTTATGGGTGCATATACTCGGAGATATTCCAATTATATCAGCAATGGTCCACCCAATGGCCTTTTTGTACCTTCTCAACACCGTGATCACCTCCTTCACCTGCTCTTTATTTAAATGTGCAGCCAAGATTACAGGTAAAGTGTTATTAGAACCCAAAAATACATATCTGAGGTGACTGGGTAACTGTTTCAGTTCCAGCACCGGTGGCTCCTTGATGGATGATTTTATTGGAGGGCTTGGCCTGTTTTTCAAGTCTAGGTCCAATTTCTTTGGAGCATATGAGTGTGCTCCCATACCCTACAAAGCATTCACGGTCTCTAGATAGTTAGACCGGAAATCAACATCAAAGTTCATCAGCACTGCTGCTAAGGTTTCAGCAGCCATCCTCTCTTCTATGGGTACCCTTCTGTCTTTATCAGCAACCACCTCAGTTGCAGATTCCACATTCATATCATTGGGTTGCTTCATTGACCTACAAATATTGAACTTTACCTCTTCATTGACCTACAAATATTGAACTTTACCTCATCTTTTTTAAGTCTAAACTTCAGCTCACCTCTCTCAACATCTACCAAGGCTCTCCTTGTTGCCAAAAATGGTCTTCCCAAAATGATGGGGACCTCAAAGTCCACCTCGCAACCCAAGATCACGAAGTCAGACAGAAAAATGAAGGTGTCCACCTTCACAAGTACATTACATAGGACTCCCACAGGCCGCTTAACTGACCTATCAACCATCATCAACCTCATTGTTGTGGGTCTTGGAACTCCCAATCCCAGTTTCTTGTAGATGGCTAGTGGCATCAAGTTGATGCTGGCTCCTAGATCACACAACACTTTTGCAAAGCTGATTGACCCGATGGTGCATGGAATAGTGTATGCACCTGAGTCTTCTTTTTTCTGAACCAGAGATCTGGTAGCAATGGCAATGCAATGGTGAACATCATTAGTAAAATCAAAACTTACAACTCTTTTTTTTGTAACCAAGTCCTTCATGAACTTGGCATATCCTGGCATCTGCTCCAGAGCTTCCACCAGTGGAATGATTACTGAAAGCTTCTTCAACATGGTAATGAATTTTGTAAACTTCCCATTTTCAGCTTTCTTTCTAAGCCTTTGAGGGAAAGGAGGAGGTGGTCTGGGAATCTACTGTAAAGGCATGTTTTCCTCGACCTCTTTTTCTTTTCCTCTCGTAGGTTGTGATTTATGCTAAACCTCCTCCGAGTCATCTACTAGTACGGTTTCATCATCATCTCTGCTAGCTTGCTCCAAGACCTGTTCATGTTTGGTACCTGCAGACATAGGGTCAATAAGTACCTCACCACTCCTGGTAGTGATGGCCATGCAGTGCCCGTCCTTCTTGGGATTCTGAATGGTGTTAGTTGGTAATGATCCATTCTTCCTCTGATTCAGTGAGGCTGAGAGTTGCCCCAACTACTGCTCAATTTGTTTAATGGAAGTGGTGTGAGAGTCCACCAACTGACTCATGCTTGAGAAATCACCTCTCATTTCTTTTACCCCTACTTCAGTTGATTCAAACTTCTGGAGTAGTTTAGTCATCATATCTTCCATCTTAGATCCGCTGGAACTACCACCTGCCCGGTCTCTATTGCTTGGGGGTACATAAACACCACTGCGATCATTCTCATACCCATCTCTGTTTTGCCAGTTTCCTTGATCTTTAATTGATGGCCTATCATACTGACTATCCCTAGCATAGTTTCACTTGCATTTCTAGAATTCTAACCCTGATTTCCAGAGTTATAATTCCAGAAACCCCCTTGGTTCCCCAAGTAGTTAGCTTCCTCATCAAGGTCAAAATCCTGATCCTCATACCTGTTTTGATGTCCCACAACATTCACCTATTCAAACTTGGTGACAATGTGCTGTGTGAGCAGATCTATTTGAGTCCTCATATGTGCCATGTCTTGGTCCCTTTTTTCTTCTCTCTTCCTCTATTCATCTGAAATCTCAAATGCATACCCAAGCTCTCCTACCTCTGCATCTCTAGTGTACCATGCTCTGTTGTTCTTTAAGATCTCATCCAATAGTTGCATGCTCTCCGCAAATGACTTCCTCATAAATGAGCCTCCACAAACTGCATCAACAACAGGTTTAGTAACATAATTCAGAGACCTATAAAAGGCTTGTTTAAGATATCTTTCGGTAAGATCATGGTTGGGGCATTTCTTCAGTTTTTGGCTGAACCTCCACCAAGTATCATGCATTGCCTCTCCTGGTAGTTGCTTGTGTGTACTAATTTCGTCCTTCATCTACAACTCTTTTGATTCTAGGAAGAATCGTTCTAGGAAATCTTCCTTCAACTTATTCCAAGTTCGGATGGAGTCATCAGGCATCTCATTCAACTAGTTAGTCGCCTCTCCAGTAAGAGACAATGGAAACAACATCAACCTCATTGCTATTTGGTTGACCCCAGGAATCTCTTGTGACTTACAGATTGCCACAAAATTCATCAAGTGTTGATTTGCATCATCACCAGCTGCTCCTCTAAACATACCTTTCAGGTTCAGCAATTGGATCATGGTGCTGGTTATTGTGAACTTAATACCTGGGGGCAGTGCAGGTAACACTATGGCTCCAGCTCCATCCAAGTCAGCATCATCTTCTTCATACATCATATGAGCTGGATGTTGAGCTCTACCCCTTGGGGCTATTGGTTGGCGCTGGGGATGGACTACTCCTTCCACCCCTCTGTTCTTATCTACTACCCTAGGTTTATTGATTCCAGCATTTTGCTGGACACCTGGCCTAGGTTGATTGATTTTCTGCAATTTGAACATTCCTTGCAGCATCAATCTCAGCTTCTAGTCCTAGTCTGGGTCTCTGAGCCTCTAGTTCTTGTGCATTAACCATCTTTCGAAGAATTCTCTGAACTTCAGGGTCGTAAGGAGGCAAGGGGGCTCCTTTGCTTCTAGTGTTGGGCATGCACAATGTGACTCTCCCGAAAAAGACACAAACACCAAACAAAACGTAAAATTAGGAAATATAACTACAATCGAATAAAAGCTATTAAAACACTTCTGAATTGAAATTTCCCGACAGCAGCGCCAAAATTTGATACGTCCAAACTTACACTTTAAATAAGAAGTGTAAACAGTCGATGTCAATTTACAGAACTCAACTAGAGTTGAGGTCGATTCCACAGAGAATTTCTTTACTGCTAAGGTTTCACTGTCACGTTTATTCGAATGTTGTTATTATCTCCTAAACAACTAACAACGGAAAGTAAATTGGGTTTGGTGGAAATGTGTGTTAATTTTGAAACTTGCAGTCAAAATCTAAATTCGTGACTAAAAGACTATTTCGTTGTAAGGTTGATTCAGTTAATTAAGAGAAACCAGGATTGTGTTCACCATAACATTAGATCAAGTGTTCTTCCGTAATTGAGCATCAGACAAATCAATGTTTACAAAATCATTGTGAGTTAAATTTATCTAACGCTTCTCAGTCAAATCAGATAATTATCACTCATTTTCTCTCGACCCTACAGTGTTACTAACATTGACCCTCACTTAAAATGATATGGTGTTAAAGATCTTTTCTCTCGAACTCAAGCTTTAACTCCAATTGGATAATTTAGTTTAGCTTTTTCCTAACTGGTATTTTTCTCTCGAACAAATACCAGATACAGGCTCATCTAATGAGTGCACTCACTAGATGACAATGATATCGAAAGCTAAAAACTATAGAATGTAAACACAGACTGCCATTTACTTGTTTTACGGAATCGTAACTAGAACTTCGTCATGGATCCCACAACCTAGTCGTGATATTTAGCTACTCATGCTTTCACGTAAACAATCAGTAATTAGGGATGAAAACATATTAAGAAAAACTTATGAAAGTAATTAGCAAATCAATAATCACTTTGATAATCTGATAGTCTGAATCCAAATTTCCAACTGATAGAAATAATCTAAAATCCAAAAGTCGAAACGTAAGATAATCCATATAATTCTAAAAACGACCTAAAGTAATTCAAATAGAATGTTTAAAATGAGTCTTGATCAAATTAGGTCTGAGTTGTCGGGCCTTTTCACGGCCACTATCACGACCCGTCAAGGGCTTCACGGTCCTTGAAGCCCTCCGTGGTCTTGCCTTGGAGCTTCCCGAAAGTGGGTCTTCAAACTTGGTCACTGGAAAATGCACCACGAGAGCTACCACAGTCCGTAGTGAGGACCATGGCCCGTGAAGTCGCCTCTGGTCTTCACTTGGGTTTCAACCTTCTTTCAACTCTTCCTTGCTTTCACACTGGTTCAGCTTCACGGCAGGTACCACTGTCTGTGGTGAGGACTACGGCCCGTAGAACCCTCTGTGGTCTTCACTTGGTTATTCCTTCTTTTCTTCTTCTCAAGGCCCAGCACTGCCTCACTTTCACGAGCTCAACCACGGACCGTAAAGAAGTTAACGGTCCGTGAAGTTGGCCGTAAACTTCACTTGGTCAACATCAGTTCTGCTTCTTTTTCTACTTTTCTATACAACCCAGATTCTTCCTACACATTTAACAAACCCATCAAATAATCCAAAATTTCACTTAATTCCAATATTAGTTCATAGTTATTAAGCATCAAATGTGCCACGATTTCGCGACACATCAACCAGTTGACTATATCTAACACTTCTCAGTCTAGTTAGATAATTTTCACTCAATTCCTCTTGGTCCTTGAGTGTTAACAAATTCTACCCTCGCGTACAATGATGTTAAAGTTCTCTTCTCTCGAACTCGACCTTTAACGCCATCTTATCAGGTTAACTCCACTTTTTCTCAACTATCTATTTTCTCTCGAACAATTGATAGATACAGGTTGATTCTAATGTGTGCACTCATAAGAATAAATGAATAACGAAAGCTGAGTTAAATATTGCAAATACAATTCACTTTCTACTCATTTTATGAATTCATGTTTAGATTACTGTCATAGTTCCCACAACCCTAGTTGTGGTTTTTAGCCACTCATGATTTCCACTAAACAAATGGAGATTAGTAATGAAAACATTAAGGAAGATTGCTTACGAAAATCTACAAATTAGATGAATGCTTGATATTCAGAAAATCGAAATCCAACTTTGAAGATTAGTTTAATGTTAATTGATGAAACCAAAGTCAAGAATATTTCAAATTTAGTCGCTCGTTCCAGATATGACGAGATAAAAATAAAATACGACCTAATTAATTCAAAGAATCAGTCTAAAAGGAGTCCTAGTCGAAGTAGGACTAAAATGTCGGGCAGCTTCACGGGCAACACAATGACCCGTAAAGATCGTGAAGCCCTCTGTGGTTATCACTTGATATTTTTAAAACATGTCTCATTAATGCCTGTACACTGAAATTTCACCACGGGCAACACCATAGACCATTATAGGGACCACGGTCCGTTTTGGTGTCCGTGGTCTTCACTTGGTCCACTCCCATTTCAGCTCCTCGATGTCTCTTCACTGGAAACCCATCACGATCATCCTCGTGGGTCATGAAGAGGACCACGGTTCGTCCGGGTGTTCGTGGTCTTCACTTGGCCAAATCATAGTTTAGCTCCTACGGGCCTTCACACTGGAAATGCATCGCGATCATCACCACGGGTCGTTACGAGGACCACGGCCCGTCTAGGTCCCCGTGGTCTGCACTTCATCACACTCATCTTCTGCTTCTTTTTCCATTTTTCCACACAGGTGAGAACCTGTCTAAACATTCAACAAACACATCAAATCTTATAAAAATACACTCAATTCTAGTATTAATCCTTAGTTTTGAGCATCGAATGTGCCAATATTTCACAGTACATCAACAATTAAATATCACAATAATAATGATAATTTATTATTTAGCAAAATAATAATTCTGAAAATGAGATAAATATTACTATGATGATACATAAATAATAGTGCAGAATATTAATACTTGAGTTGTGTTGGGCACTGTCCTAAAAAACTATTTCCGTGATGTAAAATGTCTCCTAGGATTAAACAAGTCTTCCCTATTTAAATAGAAGATACATGTATCAGCAAATTAATTAACATTAGTAAGTTATTAGTGGGGAAATAAAATAACAAAGCCTAAATATTTAACTAACTTAAAAGAGAAGGTTAAAGAGAGGGGCAAAACGTGAGTAAGAAATGGAAAGAAAGGAAAAAATGTTTTTGTCTCATTTTTCATTTCAAAGAGAACATGTCATTTATAGGCCAAGAGAGGAGCTTATCAAAAGACAAGTGTCCAATACACTTGGACATTAATTTTCATGCAAAAAGTCATCATAGGACAAGTGTATTCAAATGTCAGGACTTTCTTACAATTACCACTTCTCTGAGTAAAAGGTTCATTCTTCAATACATTAATTATTGATTTCACAAAGTGGACAAGTATTGTTAGACATCCCAAAATAGTATAGTAGACAGCTATTGTTGAAAGGAGAGAATAACACATAAGGATAATTTGAAAATAATTATATTTTCTTGACTTATAAAAATTAGATTATGACTTATTACAGTTCAAATTAAAATAGATAAGTTACACGTACAAAAAATAATTTATGGCATGAACTTTTGAAATGGTACCCAAGAAAGGTCTTTCTCTTAAATGTGTAATAAGGGTTGACTTGAGGAAAACCTCTGACTCTATTGAATGAAGTTTCTTAAGAAGTGTGCCAAAAAATTTGGGCTTCCGATGTAGATTCATTCAGTGGATCATGAAATGCATAACAATTCTAACTTATTCCCTCGTACTAAATGGAGAACTCACACATTCTTTCCTTGGGAAGAGGGGTATTATACAGGGTAACCCTGTCTCCGTACCTATTTGTCATTGCCGTGGAGTGCCTCCAAAGAGAGCTAAATGAAGTAGCTTTGAATAGCCAATTTAAGTTTCATCCAAGGTGAAAACAACTACAAGTTATGTATATATTGTCACGATCCGATCCTACGCCCAGGACGTGGCTAACACTCGAAACCATTGTTGGTCCCTAAGTGAACCCTCATCATGGCTGGCTACAAGCAGAAGACTAACTCAAGCATATAAAAGCTTAAAAACTAAATTAAATTCAATAACTCAAATACTCAATCTTTAAAATAATCTGAAAGATACTCAATAGATAAGCTCATAGTTTGTAAAAACAACTCAAAGAAGATACATATTGAAAACTACTCAACTTTGCCTATCTATGAAGCCTCTACTATTACGGAAGGATATCGGGACAAGACCCGGACATCTCAAAACTACTAACTGTAAGATAAATGTAAAGTCCTCTGAAATATAACAAGGCTCACCAAAGCTGATAGGAATATCCCATGACCTCAACGAAATGGCTGTTGATGATCCTGAATACCAAAATCTGCTTCATAAAATGATGCAAGGCTAATGGCTCGGTACATGGAATGTACGAGCATGTGAGGGAAATTCTAAAACATAAACATAAGCTTGAACTGATGGAAAAGAAACATACTTACCTCTTCTCAACTCACTCAACTCAACTCAACTCAATGAAACATAGTTCAACTCAATAATAAGAGACTCAACTCTGTGAAATATAGTTCAACTCAACTCAAAGAAATACGCCTCAACTCAACAATAAGATACTCAACTTTGTGAAACATAGTTCAACTCAACTCTAAGAAATAGGGCTCAACTCAACAATAAGATACTCAACTCAAGATAAAGCAATAATAAAAGATGCAATATATGAAAAGCTTTTAAAACAATAGATAGCAACTCAATGTATTGAAGAATACAATAACAACTCAGTTTGTATATAAAAATACAATATAACTCTGTGGGAGATTCTCTAACCGACAACCATCACTATGAGCTATTGGATGATACAACGTCTAGCCCACGCTGCCAGAACTGTCTTATACTTTGCCAGGGTATTGAACCTACTACTAAGTGGATCCACTAGTTTATGCTAAAAACCAATAAGAAATCATCTAAAAAGTATGACCCTTTCTACCCACGTTGGCCACATGGTTTATGGGGGCTCTGAGTTGTCTGAACTCTCCCCCATATCGGTGCTCAATACTACTCCCAAATTATAACTAGCTCATATGTTTAAAAACATAACTCTTTATGTGTTTTGATATTATTACTCAAAAATCTTTCTCTTAAAAGAGATGGTACTCAAACTGCTCAAAACTCTTTTGGAAATCTCAGTTTCCTCCTCTTTTAAATGTGAAAATATTTATCTTGGGAATACTTAGTTCCCATATATTCATTTTGAAAAAAATAAACTCAACTCTACTCTTTTTCAAACTCAAGTGCTCAAGTCTTTAAAACAAGTTTTAAAATAATTTGTAAAAAGACTTCTTAAGATAGGGTTCATACCAAATTATGGAAGTGAACGACTCAATTCAAGGTTTTCAATAACCATGCATAGAACTCAATACTTGGAAATCAACAACTCCCGAACTCAAGGAGTCAATGATACTACTCATCTCAAGAATGCTCGACTCGGAGGGTTCATGCGGAATTATAGGCATGAACTACTCAACTCAAGGACCCTCATGGGTAACATGTAGTAGTACCATGATAAGGAATATAATCCCAAAATGATTAGGAACTTAATACTCAAGACTTATAACTTGTAGATACTACTCCTCTCAAAGAAAATCAAGTTATGGAGTTCACACGGAATTATGGGCATGAAGGACTTGACTCAAGGATCTCAATGATAATGTAGACTCATGATTACATTCTCCTCCTTCTCATACTCACTTACTCGAGTCTTGAAACAATTTAAAAGTTATTATAGAAGACTCCTCGAAAATACACAAAGGGAGTTTCTCAAACTTTACTCAAATCGATAGTTGATATCGAAGGATTCACAATTTAACTCAAAGACTTTCTTGAACTCTACTCTTAACTCTTCCTTGAATTTGAATTATAAATTCAAGGATCATGGCTTGATATATAGGATTTCTTGATGATTGGATGTAGGTTGGATAGTAAAAATCACTAAGAGAGCAAAGACATGTTTTGAAAAATCAAATACGAAACGAAGAACGAAGGCGGAAAGTGTAATACCCCTAAATTCTTAAACAAATAGTCGCATGTCATTGCATCATCTCGTAATTACTAGAATATGTTTTATTCTCATTTTTGGAACTTGAAATTTTGTGATTTGCAAACTTGCTTAGCATAAATTGTTATCGTAAATTAAGGTATTGTATGGGGGTATTTGTGTAATTATCTAATTATACTTACTTATACATTGGAAGTGTGGGTATAAAGTACATAAATATAGTTATATATGTATGCTTTTTGGGCAGCCATCTATTTGTTTGGGCAGCACCTTTTGGTGACATCTGCCCATATGACAAGGATAACATTTGTAGCTATATATCTTTACACCTCCTTTGATTTAATTCGTTTTCCCTCAAGTCTAAGAACATTATAACATTAGCTAAACAGTTGTTCTTCAAAATCAAGAGAAAAAAACTAAGTCCTTTTGGCTGGAATCCGACACACACACACTTCCTTTTGGTAAGTGACGAAATCTGCTTTTGAGCTGGGTAGTGTTTGGTATTTTATGCATATCTCATAAAAAAGAACTTAGTTTACACTGAATAAATATGTTCTGGAAAGCTAATTCGTAGACCTACAACTCTTGTGGTTATGTAAAATTCTAATTTAACTGTTATGGGTACCAAATAAGGGAGGCAACATATGACAAGTTCTGTCCAGATTCTAGAATTAGAAATCCTTTACGTTCAACTGTTAATGTTTTGATTATATCTTTTTGTACAATGCGTATTTTGCGGTGATTCTTGATCATTTGCAAGCTTAAGAGATGTACCTACATCTTTTATGAAGGATATAAATTCCATTTTGGCCGTTTTCTGTTTCAAATCTAAGTTACGACATGAAGTGCGTTTATTGGGCAGAATATTTGTTTTGGGAGTATAGTCGTATTTCTACAGGCTAGGCTTACTTGTGATGATAACCCTGTGTTACGCCATCTTTATTGAGCTACTAGAAAGTAAATAAGTTATTGAATTCATTTTTTAAGGTTGTATATCCTCGTGTACGAGTTGAAGATTTTGATACGCTGGTTGGTCTACGATTTGAACTCGTGAAGTCGTGTTGGACTGTTTTTGTGCTAAAGAACTGAGGTTTCTGTATAAACTTATACTTGTACTCTTTTAACCTTCTGGTATATCTGAAAGTTTACTTTGGTACCTTGGTTACCTCTTGTCACTTTGCATTGTCGTATTGGTATTCTTTAATACATTAAAGACGCTTGTGTAACCCGCCCACTTGTACGGATTGTTTGATCACTTGGCACTCTTGTTGGGACCTTGTCCTTCTTGTGGCTGTGACTTTTTCACTCTTGGCATGCCTCTTGATTCAGATCATTTACCATTTTGACTCTAGATTTTTTGTCCTTCTTAAGAATGGAAGTTGTCCATTTTAAGTACGAACTAGAAAGCCATTTTTAATACGGTTCTTGGTTCTCTTGATTATTGGGTTTTGACCCTTCTTGATACCTGCTTATGCTTGGTGTGACGACATGATGTATATAGTGGGCGAGCCTTGTTGTTGAATCTCTTGGAAAACTGTGCTATGAGCGTTCTTGACATTTGGATCTTTAAATATCGAACTTGATACTCTTTAAATATTGTTTAACTGACTTATTTATTATGTTCAATTATGTTGCACTTTACTTGAGAATGATAACTTGGCAAATTTGAGGGCTCCGAACCTATAGTTTTTACACCACTAAGCTGTATGCTTAGCTATAGTTGTTTCTATCGTAGGGAATGATCGAGAGGATGCTTGAAGTTGGCCATTGAAGATGGAAATTTTGAAGGCTTAAAGGAAGATCACATTTGCATATAGACATATATATTTTGTATAAACCTTGGGACTTGTACATAATCTATGTTTAGTATATTTACATGAGAATTTGAGGGCTGATTTGGTCATGTCACCATGGGTTGTAATATAAGTATCGACATACGTTTTTATATTTTTGGGGTGTGTAAACCCAAGTCTTGTAATATACTAAATTTACTAATTGTTTCGAATGTTTGTGTGAAGCATGAGCAGGCTGATTTCGGTACTCGGAAGCTTGTAATATTCTTGTTAATTTATCCTTGAGTCTGAGGATAAAAAAATGTACATGAAAAGCTTGTCGGTTATTTGCTTAAATTACTTTTCGGAGGTCATTATGAACCTAATCCCTCTACTAGATTATAATTAGTATCCCCTCATTAATCGCTTTTGAATGTCGCAAGTATAAGTTAGGTCTCTTTAAAAAGGGTCGCTACAAGTGTTGGGATCAGAGCCTAGGTTTGTGGTTCTAGGAATTTTGATTTGAATTACTTGTATACTTGTTCACTTTCGAAAAAGGTTCTATTTGTATTATTTGGTCAATTACATGGTTTATAATGCTTTTATTGCATGTAGAGTGCATATGCATCAAGTACATATCCCTAATGCAATGTGATCTTTCCTTTTGAAGAAATTAAGACATATCCACTTCTTCTGACCGACCTATGGAAGCTACTCCTGAAGGTTCGGGTGCCTCTGTTTCCCAACCTCATGCACTGGAAGGGGTTGTAGAACATATCTCGAATCAGTATGTTCCCCACACTAGTGGTTCTGAAGTAGGAAACCATCATGGTGTAAGAGCTGGTCCACATCCTCACATGAGTCATGGTACTCAAACCATGAATCCTCATTTTCAACAAATGGCTGAATTCTTCTACCACATGGCTGAATCGATGCATGATCCCCATGGGATTAACTTTTAGAAAATGAGGAAAATGGGTAGAGTGGTGTTTGAAGGCACTGTTGATCCCACTAATGCTGATCAATGGCTTGATCGCATGGAGAGGGTATTTAAGCAGTTAGAGTGTTCAGATGTTGCAAAATTTAAGTATGCTATTTTACTATTACAAAAGGATGCTTACGATTGGTGGGTAAGTGTTCCAAATGCCAAGGTAAAACCTCCTGTTCTTAATTGGGATGATTTTCTTAAGGAATTCCGTATGAAGTATGTGCCACCTGCTTATTGTGATGCAAAGAAAAAAGAGTTTTTCAATCTAAGGCAACGAGGCATGTCTATTGTTAAATACGCACAGAAGTTTCTAAGGCTCTCTCGCTATGCTGGTGGTATTATTAAAGAGGAAAAAGACAAGTGCAGGAAGTTTGAAGACGGTTTAAATGATTCCATTAGGAAGAATGTGGCGATCCTGTAACATGAGAAATTTTGTAAGTCAGTGTCTGTTGCTTCTACTTGGAAACGACTTGATAAAGATGAAGCTAGTAGAAATGAAAACAGATTTCGAAAGCCTAGACTAGATTTTGGGGGTCCATCCAAAAGGGGAAGGTTTGATAATTCGAAGGCTGGTAGTGATAACAGGCCACCTCAACAAAGCCAAAACAGATCAGAATTTTCTACAGCTAGCACTCCAAATTATGGCCAAGGCAAGCCTCGCATTCCCACTTGTCCACAATGTGGAAAGAATCATTATGGTACTTGCAAGAGAGCTTCTGGTGCATGTTTCAATTATGGGAGCTTTGATCATAAAGTGAAGGATTGTCCTAATCCTAATAATTCTCCATCGTTGAGAATTGAAGGCTCAGTTCATAAGACTTCTGTCAATCCTCCTCAAACTAATAAAGGTGCAAGACCTAATAACACCCAGGCAGCAGGTACAAGTGGAGCTAATCAAGCTAGTGGGCAAAGGGCTAATGCACGCGCTTATGCTATGAGGCAGAAGGATGATCAAGATGGACAAGACATGGTTGTCGGTAAATTTCACTTATTTGGCTTATGTGTGTTTTCATTATTTGATCCTGGTTCTACACGTTCCTATATTTGTTCATCATTTGTTCTTCCTGAAAATGTGAAATCTGTGAGACTTAATTATGATGTGATGGTTGAAACTCGTTTGGGTTATCAAGTTGTGTGTAATCAAGTTTACCAAGATTGTCCCTTCGTGATTCAAAACCTAGTCTTCCCTGCTGATTTAATTGAAATGCCCTTCAAGGATTTTGATGTTATTATTGGGATGGACTGGCATTATAAATATCATACAGTGGTAGATTGTAGGTCTAAGCATGTGACTTTTATAGATCCTACATTTTCACACATCAATTTAAAAGGTGAAAGATCAGTGACATCTAGTTTTATTTCTGCGGCCTTGGCAAGAAAGTTGATGCGTCAAGGTTGTGGGGTATACCTTGCTCACATAGTTGATACACAGTTGAAGAGTCCTTATATCAAGAACATACTTGTTGTATGTGATTTTCCAGAAGTATTTCCAGAAAACCTTCCGGGATTGCTCCCGGAAAGAGAGGTTGAATTTCCAATCGAGCTTATTCTTGGATCTACTCCTATTTCGATCACCCCTTATAGAATGGCTCCAACCGAGTTAAGAGAATTGAAAGCTCAATTGCAAGAACTACTTGAGAAAGGTTTTATTCGACCTAGTGTTTCTCCTTGGGGAGCCCCTGTTTTATTCGTAAAGAAGAAAGATGGCACTCTTAGGCTTTATTGACTATAGACAATTGAACAAAATAACAATCAAGAATAGATATCCACTACCAAGAATTGATGATTTGTTTGACCAACTTAAAGGTGCTAAAGTATTCTAAAAAATTGATTTAAGGTCTGGATATCACCAACTGCGTGTTAGAGAGAAAGATATTCCTAAAACTGTTTTTAGAACTCGATATGGTCATTATGAATTTTTGGTGATGCCATTCGGATTGACAAATGCTCCTGCGGTATTCATGGATCTAATGAATCGGGTATTCAAGCCTTATCTTGATCATTTTGTGGTTGTCTTTATAGATGATATTTTAATATTTTCCAGAAGTAGTGAAGACCATGATAAACACCTCCGAATTATTTTGAAAATTTTGAAGGAGAAAGAACTTTTTGCCAAACTTTCCAAGTGTGAACTTGGCTTGATGAAGTAGCTTTTCTGGGACATGTTGTATCAACTGAAGGTGTGAAGGTGGATCCTAGTAAAATACAAGCAGTTGTTGAATGGAGACCTCCCAAAAGTCCGACTGAGGTAAGAAGTTTCTTGGGATTAGCAGGATACTACAGAAGATTTGTGAAAGGCTTTTCCATTATCGCCTCTCCTTTGACTAAGCTCTTGTAGAAGGAAGTAAAGTTTATTTGGGATGACAAATGTCAAGAGAGCTTTGAAACTCTCAAATCCTTATTGACTCAAGCGCCTATACTTACCCTACCAATTGAAGGGAAAGATTATGTAGTATACAATGATGTTTCTCACAATGGTCTCGGGTGCGTTTTGATGCAAGAAGAAGGTAATTTCTTATGCCTCTCGAAAATTAAAACCGCATGAATTAAATTATCCTACTCATGATCTTGAACTTGCTGCAATAGTGCTTGCTTTAAAAATATGGCGGCATTATTTATATGGAGAGAAATGTCATATCTCCACTGATCGCAAGAGCTTAAAGTACTTGGGTACTCAAAAGGAGATAAACCTTCGACAACGTAGATGGCTTGAACTCATCAAGGATTATGACTGCACGATTGATTATCATCCAGGTAAAGCCAATGTGGTTGCAGATGCCTTAAGTCGGAAATCCTTCACAAGCATTTCTTTGAGTCCTTTACCCTTGCTTCTTGAGTTAAGAGCCATGAATGTTTGTTTTACACTTTATTCAGATGGTTCAGCTATTGCTAATTTACAAGTAAAGCCAATATTACTTGAACAGGTGAAAGAAGCACAAATGTTAGATGAGAAACTTGTAAAATTGACCAGACAAGTTCAAAGTGGGGAAAAACTTGATTTTACATTTATGGAGGATGGTGGCTTATTTTATCAAAATAGGTTATGTGTCCCTAATGATGACAAATTGAGGAGAGAAATATTGAATGAAGCACATACTTCACCATATGAAATGCATCCTGGAGGTACAAAGATGTACCGGACCATCAACGAAAATTATTGGTGGAATGGTATGAAGAGAGACATTGCGGAGTTCGTCTCAAAATTTTTGGTTTGTCAACAAGTAAAGGCAGAACATCAAGTCCCAGTGGGTTTACTACAACCCTTGTCGATGCCGGAATGGAAATAGGAGAGAATAACTATAAACTTTGTTTCTGGACTTCCTCGCACTCAGAGAAATCATGATGCAATATGCGTGATTGTGGACAGACTAACCAAGAGTGTTCACTTCTTAGCAATCAGGATGGATTACTCACTTGAGCGTTTAACCGAGTTGTATATTAATGAGATTGTAAGACTACATGGGATCGTTGTGTCTATAGTATCAGACCAGGAAACAAGGTTTACATCTAGATTTTGGGGTAGCTTGCAGGAAGCTTTGGGTACTAAGTTGAGGTTTAGCACTTCGTTCCATCCTCAAACAGACAGCCAGTCGGAAAGAGTGATACAATTTTTGGAGGATATGCTTCGAGCTTGCATTATGGAGTTTGAGGGTAGTTGGGATAAACACTTAGCTTTGATAGAATTTGCTTACAATAACAGTTACCAATCGAGTATTGGAATGCCTCCCTATGAAGCCTTATATGGAAGAAAATATCGAACCCCTCTTTGTTGGAGTGAAGTTGGTGAAAGAAAGCTTGTTGGTCCTGAAATTGTGCAACAAACAGAGGACAAGGTAAAAATTATCAAAGATCATCTAAAAATTTCTTCGGATAGACAAAAGTCATACGCTGATCTTAAAAGGCGTGACATTGAATATCAAGTTGGAGATAAAGTATACTTAAAGGTGTCTCTATGGAAAAAGATTATGAGATTTGGCCAAAAAGGAAAAGTTAGTCCCTGATTTATCGGACCTTATGAGATACTTGAAAGGGTTGGACCAGTTGCATATAAATTGTCTTTGCCACCTGAGTTAGACAAGATCCACAATGTCTTCCATGTTTCTATGCTTAGAAGATATCGTTCTGATCCATCTCATGTTCCTCCAGTTGAATCTATTGAGGTTAATCCTGACTTGACGTATAATGAAGAACCTATCCTAATTCAATCTCGAGAAGTAAAGCAACTTAGGAACAAGAGAATCCCTTTTGTAAAGGTACTTTGGAGAAACCATTCTTGAAAATAAGCTACCTGGGAAAGAGAAGAAGATATGAGAACCCAGTATCCGCGCTTGTTTCGGGACTAGTTTAAGGTAAATTTCGAGACGAAATTTCTTTAAGGAGAAGAGAGTTGTAACACCCCTAAATGCTTAAACAAATAGTCACATGTGGTTACATCATCTCGTAATTACTAGAATATGTTTTATTCTCATTTTTGGAACTTGAAATGTCGTGATTTGCAAACTTGCTGAGCATAAATTGTTATCGTAAATTAAGGTATTGTATGGGGGTATTTGTGTAATTATCTAATTATACTTACTTATACATTGGAAGTGTGGGTATAAAGTACATAAATATAGTTATATATGTATGCTTTTTGGGCAGCCATATATTTGTTTGGGCAGCCCCTTTTGGTGAGATCTGTCATGTGACTAGGATAACTTTTGTAGCTATATATCTTTACACCTCCTTTGATTTAATTCGTTTTCCCTCAAGTCTAAGAACATTATAACATTAGCTAAACAGTTGTTATTCAAAATCAAGAGAAAAAAACTAAGTCCTTTTGGCTGGAATCCGACACACACACTTCCTTTTGGTAAGTGACGAAATCTGCTTTTAAGCTGGGTAGTGTTTGGTATTTTATGCATATCTCAGTAAAAAGAACTTAGTTTACAGTGAATAAATATGTTTTGGAAATCTAATTCGTAGACCTACAACTCTTGTGGTTATGTAAAATTCTAAATTAGCTGTTATGGATAAGAAATAAGGGGCGCAACATATTACAAGTTCTGTCCAGATTCTGGAAGTAGAATTGTTGTACGTTCAACTGTTAGTGTTTTGGTTATATCTTTTTGTACAAAGCATATTTTGCGGTGATTCTTGATTATTTGCAAGCTTAAGAGATGTACCTACATCTTTTATGAAGGATATAAATTCCATTTTGGCCATTTTCTGTTTCAAATCTAAGTTGCGACATGAAGTGCGTTTATTGGGCAGAATATCTGTTTTGGGAGTAGTCATATTTGTACAGGCTAGGCTTACTTGTAATGATAACCCTGTGTTACTCCATCATTATTGAGCTACTAGAAAGTAAATAAGTTATTGAATTCATTTTTTAAGGTTGTATATCCTCGTGTACGAGTTGAAGATTTTGGTACGCTGGTTGGTCTAGGATTTGAACTCATGAAGTTGTGTTGGACTGTTTTTGTGCTAAAGAACTTAGGTTTGTGTATAAACTTATACTTGTACTCTTTTTACCTGCTGGTATATCTGAAAGTTTACTTTGGTACCTTGGTTACCTCTTGTCACTTTGCAGTGTCGTATTAGTATTCTTTAATACATTAAAGATGCTTGTGTAACTCGCCCACTTGTACGGATTGTTTGATCACTTGGCACTCTTGTTGGGACCTTGTCCTTCTTGTGGTTGTGACTTTGTCACTATTGGCATGCCTCTTGATTCGGATCATTTACCATCTTGACTCTAGATTTTTAGTCCGTCTTAAGAATGGAAGTTGTCCATTTTAAGTACGAACTAGAAAGCCATTTTTAATATGGTTCTTGGTTCTTTTGATTATTGGGTTTTGACCCTTCTTGATACCTGTATGTGCTTGGTGTGACGACATGATGTATATATTGGGCGAGCCTTGTTGTTGAATCTCTTGGAAAACTGTGCTATTAGCATTCTTGACATCTGGATCTTTAAATATCGAACTTGATACTCTTTATATATTGTTTAATTGACTTATTTATTATGTCAAATTATGATGCCCTTTACTTGAGAATGATAACTTGGCGAATTTGAGGGCTCCGAACCTATAGTTTTTACACCACTAAGTTATATGCTTAGCGATAGTTGTTTCTATCGTAGGGAATGATCGAGAGGATGCTTGAAGTTGGCCATTGAAGATGGAGATTTTGAAAGCTTTAAGGAAGATCACATTTGCATATAGGCATATATATTTTGTATAAACCTTGGAACTTGTACATAATCTATGTTTAGTATATTTACATGAGAATTTGAGGGTTGATTTGGTCATGTCACCATGGGTTGTAATATAAGTATCGACATACGTTTTTATCTTTTTGGGGTGTGTAAACCCAAGTCTTGTAATATACTAAATTTACTATTTGTTTCGAATGTTTGTGTGAAGCATGAGCAGGCTGATTTCGGTACTCGGAAGCTTGTAATATTCTTGTTACTTCATCCTTGAGTGTGAGGATAATATATGTACATGAAAAGCTCGTCGGTTATTTGTTTAAATTACTTTTTGGAGGTCATTATTAATCTAATCCCTCTACTAGATTATAATCAGTATGCCCTCGTTAATCGCTTTTGAATGTCGCAAGTATAAGTTAGGTCTCTTTAAAAAGGGTTGCTACATAAAGGACCTGAGCACAGCAGTGGCGCACCACGCCAGCCCTCAGTTGACTGAGGTTGGTCTGGGGTGAATTATAGGCGCAGGGCGCTAGCCCCTCGGGTACAACAGGGCCGCGCCGCCCCAACCATGTTCAAGATAAATTTGACTAATTTTCCCTTAAATTTTTCAGCCCTACCTCGTCTAAACTCAAACAATTTCCCTCAAACTCTTTTGGATCCTTAAACCCAACATAATTACATCGAATTCTACACCAAAACCCACCAAGAACAACACTCATTCGCAACTCTCACCTCAAGAACTCAACAAGAACTTCATTATAAAAAACGAAGCATAAAACTTCTAGAACTCAACAAGATTATCAATATACTCAATCTCATGGATGAAATTCGTAAAATATACTCATGATTGGCTTGTGGGCGAACAAACCCAACACTATGGAAGCTTACATACCTCTTAGGATAAAATCCTTTGTGAAATCTCTCGAAAAATCGCAAAAATCTTGAACGCTCTTCCTTTTCTCCTTTTCTCCTTTTATCCTCTTCTTGAACTCCTCTAAGAACTCTAAGTATATTTTAGGAATAACTAAAATTGATTCCAATCACTTTAGACTCCTAGAACTTTACCAAAAATTCCTAAATCTGATTGGGTAAGGAAATGACCAAAAGACCCCTCATATTTTCGGGTAACTTTCCTTAATTGGACAGCCCAACTTCAAACGAACATATCTCCTTCATACAAACTCGAAAATTAGCAAACTCGGCTGCGTTGGAAAGAGGATTCCAAGACCTTTCATTTGATATCTTATGGGTCTCCTAAGTCATCATGTGCTAAAAGTTATGGTCGTTTGAAATTGACTCAAACTTAGAAGAACTTAGGAATGACTTGAATGAATTCTCTTCAATTCTTTTTAGAACTCAAGGTGCTACATCTAGCGACCTTAAAACTTAAGAAAATTTTAAATTCCTCTGTAAAAGATCTTACTCACAACGAAGAATGGCTTGACTCTTAGCTCAAAAAAATTTTGAGGTGTTACATTATCTCCCCTTGGAATCATTCGTCCTCGAATGATGGCTGGACTGGGTATGGAAATGATGGCTAGACTGGGTATGGAACGGGGTTACTCTCACTATCTCTCTGACTCATGCACTTGCCTACTAACGCATGCTGAACTGATTCATACCAAGAGTTAGGACCTTCTATAGCACCTAAGTCAAGAACGATGCTAGTGTGAACATAGTCACACTCTCTCTGAAGTTACCTTATCTGAAACAAAGAAAATCTGGCATGAAGTAAGACTAGGAATACCATGTCTGGGGTAATATGACCGCTAGTTGTTAAGTTTAGCAACACTCCTCAACTACGCTATTCTTTCCTTATTCCATATCTCATTGGCTGCAACTCATAGCTCCCACAAGGGTACATGACTTCTCGTAGTCTAAAGGCACGCTCTTGTTGTATTCAAGCTTAACCCAAATCCCAAGGTATTTTCTCAAGTTTCACAAAGTAAATGACGACTTATTATATAAATCAATTAAAAAGAAATTTATATAATTTAAATTTAAATAAAATTATTATACATCACATAAAATAAGTAACCCTCGCTAGAAAAATCTTCAATCATTTTCAACTATTTTCAACTTAGTTAAGAAAATTACTATTTGATTTAATTAGAGCTTACTATAAAAAATAAACATTTTCTTGACTTTTAAAGAAAATTACTATTTGATTTAATTAGTGATTACCATAAAAAAATAGTAAGCATTTTCTTGACTTTTTAAAAATTAAAGGCGAAATGGTCCGGTGGATCATTATACTTGTATGTGTTTGTATTGTGAACCCTTATACTTGCCCCTTTGTCATCTGAACCCCTGAACTTATCAAAATTCAATATTTTAAACACTATTTTTTACTTGGAATCCTATGTGGCAGTTAATATCAAAGAGCATGTGACACACACCTATTAGGAGCGTGAGACCCTTGGAAACGGGTCTAACAGTGACATTAGGGCTTTGTAAAGCCATCATCTTCCTATTTGCATCTAACACCATTGTTGGACAAAATTTGAGGTTTTCTTGACCTCTTTTTTGATCTTTTTCCCCAAATTTCTTCTCTATCGTTTCTTGTTATTATACAGCTCTCTTTTTTTTTTATGAAAAACGCCATGGAAGGCATAACACTACTACCAAAATATCTTACACTAACATTAGACACAAAAATGCAAAATCCTCAAAAAAAATCAACAAAATCAATGTAATCGACTAAAACCCCAAAATCAAACAAAGACACAAATAGAGATCAAATCCAAACTAAACAACAAATAAATTCAAAAATAAATTGGAAAACCTACCTAGATAAGTTGAAAATCAAACAAAAAAACTCAAATATATTTGACATTGACCCCTTGTTTCAGTTCCAAACCAAACCCAAACGTATTGCCTTCTTCTCGTCCTCCTCACCTTTCGCCGACCAAACTGCCTTCGTTCTCACCATCTCCGACAAGCTTCAACCAACAACTATAAATGAGAACAAACAACAACAACAACAACAAAAACTCCGCCAATAAGTCTTGACTTTCACAATGCCGCCAGTTGTGAACAACTAGAAACAATCAGACCACCCAATAGAACCCCACTTTTCCTTAGCGCCACCGGTCACCACCAAAATCCCAATCCAACAGAACCCAAAATCAACTTCGAACTCCGACGAGATTGTGAACAATCAGAAATCGTGCCAACATTTTTTACTTCAATGGAAAGAGTAGAAGAGGTTGGAAAAAGGAAAAGGGTAAGGAAGATAAGAAAAAGTTGAAATGAGATTGTGGGGATGGAGATGCAATTGGCTATGGCAAAGAGAAATAAAAATTGGAAAGAGAAAGTGTAGGTATATTAATCAAATATAATAAAAGGAAAAATGACATAGAGTGATCATATATACATGTGTCATTTTATAATTATTTTTAAAATTATATGTCAGGCGTTTGTGATACACACACAGTTGAGTAGTAAAAAACGTATTTAAAATATTGTGTTTTGATGAGTTCAAGGGTTCAAATGACAAATGAACAAGTAGAAGGGTTCACAATACAAACACATACAAGTATAAGAATCCACCGTACCATTTCGCCAAAATTAAATTAAGAGTAACTTCCCATAAACAATTATTATATATAAAGAGAGCAATACCTCTCGAAAGTCAAGTTGTCGTCAAGAAAAGGAAGAAGCAATTTCTTCCCTCTTATTGTGAATTGATAATGCGATTCGAAGTGTGGGATTCATTGGATTTGTAGAAGAGCCATGGGAATTGATTGGAGAAAACTCCTACAATTGATGAAGAAGAACAAGAGCAGATTCAATAGAGTTACGAGGACCCCAACCCCATTCTTGATGAGGATGAAAAGCTGATTATTGGGTTGAATTTCAAGACCCCAAATCAGTAATCAACCAAAGGTAATACTGTTTCAGATGATGTTCTTGAGTATAAGTGGTTTATTGATGTGTATTGCAATCAGAGGAAGGGGATTGATTTTACCCATATTTTTTATTTTTTTCCCTTCGGGTTCTTGTAACTCTGATCGCAATACACGATCACTAAACCTCTTGTACTCAACAGCATCATCTGAAACATATATGATGGTGTCATTAATAGTGAGATTTAGTCATTTTTAGGTGTAGAATTCATTTGATTTAGTCATTCTCTGTTTGTTTATATGAATGAAAGACTAGATTTGATTTAGTCCTTTTTGTAGCTCTCTTTTTGTTTATAATGAATGAAAGACTAGTAGAATTCATTTTCTGACATGTGTACCTACTGATTTGTTTTCGCACTTTGTTTCCCCCTATGACCTGGGACTCTATCTGTTTGTACTTTAATTAGTGAAAATGTAAAACCATGTTGCAGATACTGCTTCTCATGCCTACTGCCAGATCCGGAACAACTTTATTAAGTAAATTCTAAGATACTGTTATTAAGTGGTTTTCATTTATCCAACTACTAGTGCAATGTAGGCAGAATTATGGTTTTCGTAACATCTTTGCCTCAGAGTTAAAAGGTCGTATTAACTCTTTAGTTTCTTTTACCCTTATTGTTTTTCATTTTCCTTAAGTTTCTCCTCTCTTATGTTCTTCTTGCCTCTTCAACCACTGCTGAATTGTGTCACTAAGATGGACATTACTTTGACATGCTTATTTTGGATATTATGATGCACTGTCAAAGTTTGCTTGAACCTTACTCCATTTCATTATATATTTCCTCATGAGCCATATAAACTTCTTGTTGTGCCATCTCCTATTGGCGGTGTATCACTATCCATTATCATAGTCAAGTCTATCATCTTCATGCGATTGACACTCTGCTTATTCCTTCATGGTATTCTTACACTTTTTTTGCAAACTATGTTTTCATGTGCTGACTTTCATCTGCCTTTTTTGCAGTCATCTTCTTGTTTTTTAGCGTTGAACAATCTTGCCTACTTGGTGCTAGCAGGTTTTCCCCTGAGTTATCAGTATCTCCGCCCTCTCCTTTCTATTTGCTGCTGCTTCACTCTATTCTTACAAATATTACTAGTTCCAGTTTTAGCATTCATTTTGTCATAGTTTACTCATCCATGCCCACATGTGTATCAACTGATTATTCCTGATAATTTTATCCTTCTTTTTCCCCTGGGATCATGTGTCAAACGTGTCTGAGACTGTCTCCCCTATAATGAAGGATATATGTCGGTTTCTGTTCACTTTAATTAGTGAAAATGTATTGAGAAGACTATTCTGTTATGATGTCGGATTTTAGTTGAGAATAATTAGTACAATGATAAGAACACATTTTTTGAATCAAATACACTTTTGCACGCGAGTGCCATCATTTTATGTTATGGTAAGGAGAAGTTAAAAGGAAAAAGGAAAGGAAGACGTGTCCTGAAGCATGGTATGGGTGATGGAACTTTGTAATGTTTCATTTTATTGTTATATTTGTATTTCTGTTAAGGTGGATATTTTCAGCTTTAAGAGGTTTTTGCATAACTTGTCTTTTTCCATGTTCCTCGCATTGGAGATTTGCTTAATGTGTCTCTTTTTTCTTCATTTTCCTGTACCATCATGTCTGTTAATCATATGACACCTTAATACTTACTAAAAGAAATCATGACACCCTAGTATACTCATCGGATTCTTGAAGAAATGCGTCCAAATATGGGAGAATAGTAAGTTGTCGGTAACAATCTGGTATTTAAGTGGAGAGGGTAGAGGAGCAGGCCCATTATCACTGAGTTTAGAAACTGTGGTTGGTCCCAATGCTTGTCCCGAGATGGATTTCTCAGTCATCAGAAAAAAAGTTGTCTATGGAATTTTCTGACTCTTTTCTTGAAACTCTTGCTATTTGTCAGGAGTTACGACTGCAGAATGGATTTATCATTAATATCATCATCTGCTACTACTCATCATTTTTCATGATTTCCCATGGTTGCAGAAGACTTTCTCATTTGCAATGAGGGAAACCCTGATCAGTGATGGCCCTCTAAAAGACTTTTTGTATGGTATGAGAATTAATGAACTAGAATATCTAAGCATTGTAATGAACTGGTTAGATTTCTTGTTGATAGGACGCCTAGCTTGACAGCATGACTGGTTAGTTTACAATTGTTCTGTTAAATACTAAAATATCCTACTAGCTTGTCGTATCTGTACCATTTTGTATGGCTAGTTTGGCTTCATTATGGGAGTGAGCTACCTGTTTTACACATTAATGATCAGGCAATCAACATAAAGTTTTGTATTTGATGGTATCCATGAATTACATTACATTTTCGTCGGGAACGTACTATCTTGCTGTCGGTTTGAATGTTATGAAAAGCTGGATTCTGTAAGTGTGTGCCTTCTCCATTTGTATGTAACACAAAATTTTGTTGGAATCTTGTTTATAGGCTTTACTTTTTTCTTTTTTTTTGAAGTAATAATTTCATTGATATGACCTAACATGTACAAGTGCATTTTTAACCTCCTCAAGAGATCTCTTGTCACTCTCATCCAAAAGGATCCAAATATGTGCCAAAGGAACGTTCTCCCATGCTTCTACTTCTCCAGTTGATGACCTTGCTGGTTAGGACATCCTTAACTGTCCCTGGCTTGATGATGGATCAACAGGTGATTCATGTTATCTCCCATTGTTTTTACACATTTAGCTCCAACTGGTGTGCAAACTTTGCCTTTTCTTGAGATGCCTGTCATGTGGATATATCCTAGCTGCCAGTCACGTGAAGAATCACATATTGTTCTTTGGAGCTTTAGTTATCCAAATTATGATGTGTAGTAGCAATTCTGCTTCTTATGGATTCATCATAGTAGGCAATGGGAAGAACTTGGTATAATGGTACACTACATTTATGTTTCATGATGTCAAACTACTCTATTATAGCTAGTTTAGGCAATTTGGAACATCACCTGAGCTTTTTGTGTATGTCTCTTAACAACTTTCAAAGGAGGATGAAGAAGAAGATGAGTACTTTCCCTCAATTAAATCCAAAAGAAAAAAGTAGTGTTGTTGTCACAATTCAAACCAAGCTCTTGTTTGTGCTATAAATAGCTAACATTTTTATTGTATCAGTTTAACAAATTGCAATGCGCATTCTCATATTCCTTACCTGTCTAATTTCTGGTTAAAAGAACAGCTTTACTAGTTGAATCTTTTTCATTCTTAAAAAGAGGATTTGACATCAGTATCAGTTCATGCCTTAAGAATGAGGACAAATGTCTCAAAGCTCCAAGAGAAGAAGAGAATAAACTATTGAATTCTACTGAAGTTGCATCTCTGCACACGTTATCTCAATTTGAATAGTTCTTGGTTCCTTCGTTATTATTTAAAACATATGCTACTCTATGTCAAGTGATAGTGTGTCACTAGGAGACTACAACTGTTGTTTTATTCACTTGGTTATGGATGTACATTAGATATTTCTCTTCAAGAATTTGAGAAACTTTGCACTTGGTATCCTTTATTTTCCCCCATCTATGTGGATAGTTTGATTTTAGTGTGTTGAAGTATAGGTTATGTTCACAAATCCTGACCGGTTTTGTTCTCAGTCAGTCTTCATCTGCATATGCATGTGCTACATCTCGACGTTGAAAGATAAAAGTTGGGTATAGTTTTTGTGTACTAATTTGTTGTATATCTGGCTTAATTTGCACATTTGGGTGTAAGAAGAGTGGTCTTCTTTCATTATATGAATGATTTTCTTTTAACACATTTTCTCTCTAGTTCCTCAAGGCCTAAGTCTATATTCGAGAATGAGAGAGGGACAGATGGTGATTGAGAAAAACAAGTGGATAGGAGAGCTTGGCTAGGGTTGTATTGCCACAGCTTCACAAGCTCCTAAAACGAGGTCTAGGGTCAGGCTAGTGGTCGGGCCTCAAATCCCGAGTCAGGGTTGGGGTCGTGTCTTGTGTTCTGTGTAGGATGTCAAGTCTTACATCAAAAATCGCAACTCACAAGTCTTCTTTCTGAATTTACGATCAACATCTTATTCATTTTCACTCGATCGGCCTTTTTTTGGTTTTGTTGAGCTTTGAGCATCAATGGCGGATGTGCAGATGGCTGAGGCAGAGACATTAGCTTTCCAGGCTGAGATTAACCAGTTGTTGAGTTTGACCATCAATACATTCTACAGTAACAAGGAGATTTTCCTTCGTGAACTCATTAGAAATTCTTCTGATGCATTAGATAAGATCCGGTTCGAGAGCTTGACGGACAAGAGTAAACTCGATGCTCAGCCTGAACTCTTCATTCGCCTTGTTCCTGACAAGGTGAATAAAACTCTCTCCATCATTGATAGTGGTGTCGGCATGACTAAAGCAGATCTGGTTAACAATCTGGGTACAATTGCGAGGTCCGGCACAAAGGAGTTTATGGAAGCTCTACAGGCTGGGGCTGATGTGAGCATGATTGGCCTATTTGGTGTGGGTTTCTACTCTGCGTATCTCGTAGCAGAGAAGGTTATTGTAACCACCAAGCACAACGATGATGAGCAGCATATCTGGGAATCACAAGCTGGTGGTTCATTCACTGTTACAAGGGATGTTGATGAGGAGCAATTGGGCAGAGGAACCAAAATCACTCTCTTCCTCAAGGAGGACCAGTTGGAGTACTTGGAGGAAAGGAGAATCAAAGACCTTGTGAAGGAGCATTCTGAAGCTACCCAATTTACCTGTGGACTGAGAAGACAACTGTGAAGGAAATCAGTGATGATGAAGATGATGAATCCAAGAAAGAACAAGAGGGTGATATTGAGGAAGTGGATGAGGATAAAGAGAAGGAGAAAGGTAAGAAGAAGAAAATCAAGGAGGTTTCTCATGAGTGGCAGCTCATTAACAAGCAGAAACCTATCTGGTTGCGCAAACCAGAAGAAATCACAAAGGAGGAATATGCCGCTTTCTACAAGAGCCTGACCAATGATTGGGAGGAACACCTTGCAGTCAAGCACTTTTCTGTTGAGGGGCAACTTGAATTCAAGGTGATCCTCTTCGTACCTAAGAGGGCTCCATTTGATCTATTTGGCACCCGCAAGAAGATGAACAACATCAAACTTTATGTCAGGAGGGTGTTCATCATGGACAACTGTGAGGAACTTATCCCGGAGTACCTTGGATTCATGAAGGGTGTTGTTGACTCTGATGATTTACCCCTCAATATCTCCCGTGAGATGCTGCAGCGGAACAAGATTCTCAAGGTCAATAGGAAGAACCTCGTGAAGAAATGCATTGAGATGTTCAATGAGATTGCAGAGAACAAGGAGGACTACAACAAATTCTACGAGGCTTTCTCAAAGAACTTGAAGTTGGGCATTCATGAAGATAGCCAGAACAGAGCTAAGTTGGCTGACCTTCTTCGATACCAGTCAACCAAGAGTGGTGATGAGCTGACAAGTTTGAAAGATTATGTAACCAGGATGAAGGAGGGTCAGAAAGACATCTACTTCATCACTGGAGAGAGCAAAAAGGCAGTCGAAAACTCACCATTCTTGGAACGCCTAATGAAGAAAGGATATGAAGTACTCTTCATGGTTGATGCCATTGATGAATATGCAATTGGGCAACTGAAGGAATATGATGGTAAGAAACTAGTTTCTGTTACAAAGGAGGGCCTAAAGCTTGATGACGAGAGTGAAGAAGAAAAAGGAAGAGAAAACAGTCCTTTGAGAGCCTTTGCAAGGTCATCCTTGGAGACAGAGTTGAGAAGGTTTTAGTCTCTGATAGGATTGTTGATTCTCCATGTTGCTTAGTGACAGGTGAGTATGGTTGGACAGCAAACATGGAAAGAATCATGAAAGCTCAAGCTTTGAAGGACAACAGTATGAGCTCTTACATGTCTAGCAAGAAGACAATGGAAATCAACCTTGATAATGGCATTATGGAGGAGTTGAGGAAGAGAGCTGAAGTTGACAAGAATGACAAGTCAGTGAAAGATCTTGTGTTGCTGCTGTTTGAGACAGCTCTGCTGACATCTGGTTTTAGTCTTGATGACCCGAATACTTTTGCTGCAAGAATTCACAGAATGCTGAAGTTGTGTTTGAGCATTGACGAAGAAGAGGAAGCTGGTGAGGATGTTGATGATGTGCCTCCTCTAGAGGATGTTGGTGAGGAAAGCAAGATGGAAGAAGTGGACTAAGCACTTTGCGTCATCTGAGTGCCGTTCATATAGAGATTCTAGATACCCCAAGTAGTTGTTTTTCTTGTGAAAATTTTATAAATGGCATATATAAGACTAATAATTTCAAGTTATGACAGTATAATAAAACTTTCAAGTTGTAACAATAAAAAATTTCAAGTTATAACAGTTTATTAAAAAGAAAGTTTTAAAATAAAAAAAAATTATTTTTAAAAAATAATAAAAGGTAAAAAATGGAATTAGTTGTAGTAATTAATTTGAATACATTAATAATAATTCATAATTGCCATAAATTTAGGAGATTCAAAACAAAATAGGAATATTTGTTTTCCTTTTTTTACTCTAATCAGTTAAAAGTATTTCAAAAATCAGATTTCTTTTTTTTATTCAAATTTTTCTCTCTCCTCGATTTTTATTTTTATTTTTGTATTTCAAAAACCAGATTTTCTTCTTTTGTTTTACATTGTCAAATTTGTTTCTTCGAATATTTATACAGGTTGGATACCAATTTCATACATTTTTTATTTTTTTAGTTTTTGTCTTAGATTATGAAGTAAAAAAAAACAATCATATATGAATTGAATACCAATTTTATACAAATTGAATACCAATTATATGGCACTTGTATTTCATGTAATCTAAATTGTTGTTCATTTGGTTTCCAATTGATATCCAAAACTAAAATTGTTTAATGTTGACAATCTGTAATTCATATGTTGAGTTGAACAATGAATATGAATTATTTGGTATTATATTTATGAGGTTTCTTTCAAACTAAAGTCCAATAAAAATGTTGATATCCAAATTGTGTACTGTTAGTATCCAACTTGAGAAAACAATGCATATTATATATAGTTGGAAGAAAACAGTTAATATTATATATCATCCAAAACTTAAAACAGTAGGAAAAAATAAATATATATCATCCAAAACTTAAGACTTCTAATACTTAAGAGTCGAAGCTCCAATCAAACTATCTCAAATTAGATTTTCGTGGTCTTGGTGTAGGATAATTGTTGGTATTCGGGGCATGTTCTTTTGCTATGCGGGGTCCGCCAGATTTGCTAGCAACAGTTCCAGTTACTTCACTCTCACTAATCGCACCATCATCGTTCTTTGTTTTTTCGTACTGCCATATGATTGTGGCGTACCTTTGACGATGATATGTTGCATCGATATCGATGTAACCCATATTAAAAACTCCATTACTGAAGTATTCAGCAAATAAACATGTGTACATATCACAATCATTGAAACAAAAATAAAAGAAAAATAATTTTAAGAAGTAAAGTGAATTAATTTTTATGATGAAATCACTAAAGATAGAAATACATACTTTGAACTCGACTCTTGTTGAGACACATTTGTCAGATGCATGACTTCAAGTAATAAGACAGTTTCATACAAATATTATTACTGTTTCATACCACATTCATATACAGATATTAGTTAGATGACAAACTTCATACAAATATTAAGACGGTTTCATACCAATATTATTCATGTTTCATACCACATTCATATACAAATATGAGAGATTTTGAATAATAACTTCCCTGCTAAAAGGTGTATCAACTTCATACCAAAATTAAATCAGTTTCATACCAATGTTAAAACATACTGCATCACATTCCTAAATCAATTTTAAGACATTTTCATACCAATATTATTTATGTTTCATTCCATATTCATAGACATAATGAGAGATTTTGAATGATAACTTTCCTGCTAAAAGGTATACCAAGTTCATACCAAAATTAAATAAGTTTCATGCAAATGTTAAACATAATGCATACCACATTCATAAACCAATATTAAGTCAGATTCATACCAATCTTAAACATGCTTCATACCTTTTTTGATAAAAATAATAATCAAATTAATATC